>BPLQ01008199.1:29102-54596 GCA_021605075.1 Caerostris darwini
GATATCACTTAAAAAAATTACATAAATACAATTTTACACATAATAGATAAATTAAACTGTGATAGGATACTTCAATGGATAAACACATCTTTATGAAACAATATTGTCAAAGGTTTTCACATTACTGTATTTTTCACAAATATTGACAAATAACACAAATCTCCTCGAAACAAAGAAATCGCATTAGAGCTTTCGAAAATTCTATTTTCTTCAATAACAGAGATCTGAAGGAAAAAATAAGGAATACATATTTTTATATTACGAAGTTAAACTAGAGTGAAGATGAAGCCAAAAGTAGGAAACGTTGTATAACGGAGGAAATTCCAACTTTCCACAACAAAATTCTTTGTGCTATTTTTCCTGTTTTAAAAATGCATGTCATTTTTTCTATTTTCTGAAACAACACGTGCTTTTCTGGCATCCGTCTGAATTCCATTTGTGCTCACTCAATGCGTTCTTGCATGCCAACTCTCTTCGGCCATGTCAATAAACCGACTTGCGATGGGAAAAGAAAAACTCTTCTAAGCGATTGTGTTTTTCTTTTTCAATCTATTTCATTGATAAATTCCTTGTTGCAAATATTAAAATATAAAAAAATAATTATTGATCTAAAATGCCAAAAAATAAAAAGTTATTAAAACTTATACCACTTCTAAATTTGAAATCTGTATAATCAGTTCCTCTTATGTTATTATTTCAAAAATATAAGAGAAACGTTAATCTTTGCAATTTAACTTCAGGATATTTTTATTTAAACTAAAATAACTAAATGGTCTCGTGCAGCTATCGTTTCCCCTAATTACTATCATCTTTTGAAGACGGTTGAAAGTTTTGCTGTTTTCACTTTTCCTTATTTGATAGCTGGCAAAAGAACAAAAATACGTTCTTTTTTTTTAAGCCCCAAAGTGCGAAGCGTCCACCATTTTAAGACTCTTTTTTCAGATTAAATTTATAGGAAGATTTAAAAATACACAATAACAATAAATCTGAAAAATTAATTTCTGATTAAAGGAAAAAAATTGTTTTATAGTTTTAGGAAATTTAATTAAAAATCTTGGGCAATTCATTTCTTAAATATAAAAATTTTTTAAAAGTGTTACAATTTCACAATCTGTAATTTGGTGTTTTTAAATAAAATAAAACAATAAGGTTTTTATCAAAAATGTTTGACAGGTTTTTTTTCTTTTTGGTGTTAAATTAAGAAAGAAGTGAAACTTAATTACGCAATTTACTCAAGTAATTGGTAGTATTCCCTAGAATAAGAAACATGTTTTTTGGCTTTGAGATCGGTTATAAATGGTGGCATTAATTGTAGTCAGTTCCGGTTTATTTTTCGCTAGTTTCACATTTAAACAATCACTGAAATAATTCTTTTGCAAAATGCTTTATCATATTTTATTTTCCTTTATATAGCAGTGAGTTTTAAACTTTCTTTAGGGGATACAATATTCTACACTTTAATTTTACTCTTGGCTTATTTTAAAAATGTAAATTAATCAAGCTACTGAAATCAGCTGTGCAAATTATATAAGTTTTCAAATAAAACTTCAAATCAGGAATTGATAGAGCATCATCTCCCAATTTTCATGATCTAAACGTTACTTAAGATATCGTGATATTTTTTTTTTTTTAATCTGGAATTAATCTTTATGAACTGCTTTTCTAAATACGTATCTTTATCTTTATTTCCAATTATACAATTCTAAATCTATAGTTCAATTGTTTATCGAATCTAAAAAAAATTAGAAAGTAAACCTTTATTTTTTATCTGATTATCAAATGAATAACCTCTTGTATTTTATATACAGGGTGATTATAAATAAAGTCCCTCTTTCAAAATGCTGTAAAACAAGTAGTTTAAAAAAAAAAGTTAATTCCTACTTTTTTTTCACTAAATTGCAGAAAGTTCTTTATAAATAATTTTCATTCATTTTTTTAAGTTTATCTGGTGCCATCTATTGGTAGATATATGCAACTTAAATGTAAAAAAAAAAACTATAATTAATTAATTAAATTTAATGAATGAATTAATATTTGAAAAAACTGCATTAACATCCAGTGTCATCCACTACAAGTTAAAAAAAAATTTATTTGAACTTGAGTGGATGAATAAAAAGTAGTTTTTGAACGATTGAAAATTTGAACAAGATATATATAGAGAGAGTATGAGCTAATAGAAGGAATTGAAAAAGAACCATTCGTCACAATGAATTCACATTTAAACTAAAGATACTTGAAAAAGTGGGAAACAGTACGGCATTAAAAAAGTTCCAAAATGTATCAATAGATGGCTTTGTAAGCGGCATAAAGAAAGTGAATTCCGCTGCCAGTGATATTTTGAATCAAAATGCTAACGTATTTGGAATGAGTTGAACGTTAAACCAACTGTAGTGTTGAATATGCTTGATTGTTTCTGGTTTTGAAAGAAAAAATGACTTCCAAGTCATTCAACAGTTATGATACTGTTACTGGAAGACCCATCTACCATGGGTGATGCCGTACCCTTTCTCCCCTCTTCAAGTATCTTCAGTTCAAATTTGAACTCATTATGACGAGTGGTTCTTTTTTGTACAGCATTTTGAAAGAGGGACTTTAATTATAATCACTTTGTACTTACATTTGTGTGATCGGAATCCAATGGGGTTGCAGGAATAAACGAAACCAAACGCAAATTGCAAAATCGGTATGTGGGATAGATATATCCAAATGATTCAGCCTGCCTCGGATCCCGTAAAGCATAATTTCAGGTTAAAAAGACCATTTCTTTTTCTGCAATCCTCACCCCCATAGCTAAGATGAATGTAATTAGTCCCCTACCAGTTAGAAAGTTGAGAGGGGTAAATCGGTGGGCTTCCCATAGACGATGACAGATAACTAATAATACAGATAACTTCCCTCTAAGTCTAACCATCCTAACCATAACTACCATCCTAAGTCTTACCAGAAATTGGTTCTTTATCTTTCTAATGCTTAACGATATAGCCTTGGGCTGCTGCCTATCTGCTGGCTGAGCTGTTCTCTACAATAGCTCATTGTTGTTTTAATTCTATCATTTTTTTTTTTTTTGTTTTTTTGTTCTTCAAACATATTAAACTAACAGAGAATAATTGTACTGCCATTTTCCCCATTTAGTCTTGATTAAATAAGATTATTAAGTAAATTGAAAATGTGACATAAAAGTCGAAGATATCGGATTCTTTTATGAAAAAGATTGGATGTTCCTTTTGTTTTTATGTGAATGCTAAAGTTATTTTAGTCATGAAACATTAGCCTTATACAAATAATTGCATGAAAATTAAATTTAATTTATTAAAATGTCTGTTTCTACTTTTAGCGCTAATGAAATAACCATATATGATTCAGCACAAAATATTAAACAATAATGATGAATTCGTATAAACTAACTTTGAACTCATTTTTAAGTACTTACATAAAGTTTGATTTTAATCGTAATATTTGTTTTTGTATTTAATCAATTTTTTTCCATTAATTATGTTTATAAAGGTTCAGTAATATTTTTTTCATACTTAACATTTCTCAAAAAATTACACTTATTTCCAAAATAATTATACTTATATTACTGTGTCCAAAAAGTAAGACCAATTTTCAATTTAAAATTCCCTGGGCTTATGGAATTTCAATTTTTTCTCTTTTTTAGGTTGCTCACGCTGTCCTTGCCATCTGTGGGAAATTAGATGTCGAAATATTAATTAGTGTTTGAATTACGCTTGGCTTTGTGAGACGCTAAAACTGATTCCGGCGAGTTTTGAAATGTCTGAATTCATTGAGCAAAGAACTCGCATTACATTTTGTTTGTGGTAACGTATAGAATGTAGCAGAAAGCATTCGGGGACCATTTCTATATCGGAAAGAAATGTTTAGAAGTGGTATAAATAATTCAGAGAAGGCAGAGAACGCGTTGAAGACATCCACTGGACAGCACGTGGAGCTCTTAAATTGTATTTTTTATTATATTTATCTCTTTGATGCTATTTTTATTTTCTCATGGCTTATTTTAAGCGGTTGTTTTATTGTATCAGACTTCTATCTATCTAGCTCCTCATAGCTTGCCAACCAGTAAGAGGGTTGTATATATCTACAACATCAATCTCAGAATACCTTTTGTCGACCACCAATCGACCTTAACCGACGAGGCTCACGTCCAAAAAATTAAAGATTTGGTGCTTGCAAAACGTCGATTTACAATTAGAGACCTTGCTGATGATGTGGGAATTTCAAAAGGATCGGTCAATTCCATTATGGGCCTCAAACGCGTCAAATATCGATTGGTACCAAAAACACTGAATGCACCAGCTCACACTGCATTGATTTCTCGTGACTTTTTCCCAAAAAATGAAAAGCTTATAGCTCCACAACCACCCTATTCACACCGTACGTCTTCTGGCTATTCCCTAAGCTTGAAAGACCCCTCCGGGGGCATCGTTTTCAGTCGATTGAAAATATTCAACGTGAATCGCCGCACGCTTTGAAGGCCATCCCTGCCGTTGACTTTTTAGCATGCATTGAAGATTGGAATAAAAGTTGGCATAAGTGCATTGTGTCCGGAGGAGATTACTTTGAAGGCGATGAAATAAATTTGGAAGAATAAATAAAGAGTTTTCAAAAACAGTATTTTGCCCAAAAAGAGTTTTTGTAACAGTATTTAAAACGCTTAGAGAGTTCTGATGGCCGACTGACCAGCACTCTGCCCCTCTACCGCACAGGTTTCGGGTTCGTGCCCTATATTTCGGGTTCGAGTCACGGTGGTGCCATAGATGTTTGTAGTGGTTCGGAATCCATTTTAAGCCGTAGGTTCCGATCTAATCAGAATATAGAGAGTTGGGTGTAGGAATGACAAACCTACTCCATAAAAAGGAAACATCTCCTTTTTCGAAATCTGCCAGTTGGCAGTATGCCATGGTCTGCCATGGACTCTAGTACCAGGGATAGTGAACTATGTATGAAGTTAAATTTCCAAAAATAATGCAGACAATTTTTTTTTTATTCACACATCACTAAAGAATCATATTCAAAACCTAATTGCGTTTCAAAATAATATCATTTAATATATTTTGAAGGGCGATTCTACTTTCAACACAGTTTCTGTTCAATTTTATTTGTATTTTAGGAAATATAAAAAAGGTTTTTGAAAAAATGGAAAAGTTAAAAGATATGAAATGTGTATTTATTTCAATATAATTTCCTGTTTAAGATAAAGCAGCATTGGAAATGGGACAAGTAACATTGCAAGTACATTTGAATATACATATATATACAAGTAAATATGTGTCATTCGTCTACCTCACACTGATATACATACGAATGTTTTTAATTCATTAAATCATACATCTTCCACACAAAAAAAAGTTTCAGTCGTCAATATAAATTATTTAAATCGTCTAATTAGTCCTTTGAGAATAATTGAAAAATTATGTACTATTACAGAAACTGTTAATGTCTTCGAATGCAGGCATTCGCCTCTAGACGACAGCAGCCTCTAGAATTAACACCCACAAGATTGATATCTGAAGAGGGGCATGACTTCCCCCCCCCCTGGAGCCCAAGGGAAATAACCTATCGAGCCTGTCCAATATCGTGTCAATATCGTCCCGTATATAGACGTAAGATCGTTCTGTTCTCCCAGTTCAGATGTCCAACGCGCTATCTGGGTCTGCTACAGCCATTATCTAGTTGATTGTTATGAGTGACTGCTAACATTATAATGTACATTATAAATATAATGCTAAATATATCATAAATATAATGCTAAATACATTACAAATACAATGCTAAATACATTATAAATATAATGTATAAATCATAATGTGTACAGTCATGTGTACATAAGATTAAAAAAAAAGACAAAAACTAACTTTAAAAATGGGGGAAAAAACATTTGTTGAAATTTTATGAGAGATACATCTACCTTATAAATTTGTTAGATAAGAAACATAGGGCAGCTAAAATCTAAGACTTAACTATGGAAATAATGTATATAAAAATATGCAGAGTTATAATACATGAAATGCAAATAATATTTATTTAAATTGCACATAATTTAATTTGAGGGAAACATTGAAAGATTTTAATTGTGCTTAAATGGAAGATTAGTATTAACTATTACGAACATGACAAGTTGTCTGTGCAAAGAAAGCTATTTCGATATGATACGGAATCTTCCTAAACACTACATTTTAATATACGCTGATGTCCTTTTGGCCAATCCCCTAGATTTTGATTACTTTTTCAAAATTTCAAAAATTTGGAGACATTCTCCAACTAATTCAAATTCTACTTCCACTCCTGTAAAAACCTTATAATTGTAATAATACCAATACTAATTCATTTTCATTAAATGATATTAACTTATTTTTTCTAATCACCAATGTCTTCTTGAAGCATCCGCATTTGCAAGGCGTACGAAACAAATACATAATTTAAATAAAATAAAATAAAAATACATCCAAAATCTATCTACAGACTAATAGTTAAGCATTTTTTGTGCCTCGATACAGATTGGTACCGAAATTATTCATAATCAAATCCTTAAAAATATCCCGCTGTATCTATTTTAATCAAAATGGATGGGTGCACTGTCTATGCACTATATTCTTATATTTACAACTTATACATAATCTGAATTGAGGGTGGGGTAGCCAGATTCGCCAATTTCGAAAATCAATTGAGAATTTTCAGGGTTAGTATAAGAAAAATTTTATTTTTAAGAGACATCTAAAAATTTCATAATACTTAAGAGACGAAAGTAACCATTGTATTGCAAATGGGATGTCAATGATTTCCTTTCCACATCACCCAGGAGGTAGAAATCTCGATGCGTCTTTTTTAAAGAGGTGTCGCCAGGAGCCCTAATCCTCTGCACCAAAATGATGGATGAAGTCTAAATCAATATTTGCTGAGAACTATTGTATAGATTGTTTCTTAATTCCAAATCTAGTTATCCATTCACATTCATAATGCCGAAAATTCCGCTCCGAAACACTCCATAATCTCCACCAATTAGGCGAAGACAACTTTTATATTTGCTTACTTTTCGGCGATCAAAAATCAATCTTAATTAAGAATATCTAGTAGCTGTTCAGTTTTTATATTATTTAAAGGCAAATATATTGAATTGATCAATGCATACGCAAATTGCCAAAAATTCCGCTCCGAAACACTCCATAATCTCCACCAATAAGGCGAAGACAGCTTTTTTAATTGCTTACTTTTTGGCAATCGAAATCCATCATGATCAATAAAAAAAACATCAAGTGATTTCAAATTACTATTATTTTGGAATGGGCCATTTCTTCAGATAAACTATATTGTTGAATTATAATTTACTAGTATATTTTAAAATGTCAATGTTATGCCTTTTGTCGAACATATTTACACAGCTCAACAGCTATTACAACCATAGCTATTATACCAAACAAACCGGAAGCGTATATTGCTAGCAAAAAACATTCTATTGCCGTAAATATAACTATTCCAATAAAAGTCTTCGTTAAAATCCACAGTTTCAACATCCTACGCTTCCAAATCGGTACTTTATTGATTACAACTCCAATGATCAACGTTAGAGCACCGCCAAAAATTCCTCCAAAAATTCCAACATCCAAACAATCCATAACAATCTTCGCTCCCATGAAAAAAGCCATCATATTAACAAACATTTTGAGGTCCTCCTCAAAACTCATCTCTCAATCCATCATAAATATCGCAAAAGTCTTGCTTTATTTTGGCAGAAATAGTAATATCAAAATTTCAATCGCAAAAATTCACAGTTCGCTTCAATGGCCACGAACCAAATGTGGAGATCAACAAACGCTGTAGCAAACAATCAGTGTTTTGTAACAATATTTACATTGTTATAAGAAATAATAGTCAATTATATTGCCTTCGAATAAACTGCTCTGTTACAAATGAAACATTGTTGCCAGATTTGATACATTTTTTTATGTAAAAATAAAACGCACTTGTGGACACTACAAGATACACGAAGTTTATTTTTCTTCATCAATTTGTAGTTGATAATTCATACTTTCACAAAGAGTGATCTATAAATTAAAACTTTTTATATAATTTAATATTGCAATAAAAATAATTATTTTATTTCTGTGATTTTTTTTTATTTGTATAAGTGATAGTTGGATTCTCAAAATGTAAATTTGTTAGCTCATACCTCTTCACCTTTAAATAAACAGACTATTTATGTGAAAATGAAGAAATACAAATATTTAAATTTAATATGAAGTATTTACAGACCAATATATCACTGGACATTTTTTTAAAATTTTCTTTTTTATAGTTGTAATCAAATTAAGTATATGTAAACAAAATATAAAAGATTTTTAAAAAATTTGATCTTATGAATTATTATTGATTATCGAAATTATCAGTCTAATTTTATTAAAAGACTTATTCAGAATGTATGAGCTATTGATAGATGAAAACAACTTAATAATCACTGATGTCACAAATAAGTTTAGTTTCCACAACATTTCTACAATTTTGGTCATGGGACGATTGTCTGAGTTATTTACATTTAGTTAAATTTGAGAATGTCTATTTTTGGTAGAAAATAATGTAATTTATCGATGTCATATTCAATTCAAATAATTTTCCATAAAACATATCTTATGTTTGGTAAAATCGCAGAATAGTGGCCTTTGGTATTTGGCGTCAATAATTCTTTTCGCCAGTGTACGCCAAATAACGGGTGAGATTTTAAGCGAATTGAATTGCAAAAAATACAAGAAACACGGGTTATCTCATTTGGAGACTTATCTCTCGATAGGCGTACAAAAAATTGGCCAAATCCGAACGGCCCCTATTTTGGGAGCTTCACTATATTGGGCTTTAAGCTATATATAGATGCAGATATATTTAAAACAAATATATTTAAAATGCAAAATTGATAATCCTACCATGAAGTAAATGGGCAGTTGTTGTTATAGTATGAGCAACTGGTATTGCTTGTATCTGTAAATCCATTCCAAAAGAAACAATTTCACATTTTTCATTCCTTTTTCATAGATATTTCGTCATAAAAGTTTCCGCGTTTGATTTCTCGCAACTAAAAGATGCTCATAGCTTCTTCACTTTTCCTGATGACTTCTGTTGTTTTCGCACAATAACAAATGAAAGTTGAAATCTGATATGATGATGGTGTCCTTTTAGCAGTCCATTAATAATTCAATAATAAAGCTCTTCAGTTTAAAAAATGATATAATGTGAAGATATATTGTCTCATATGTTTCTTAAAAACACATGAGGAAGCCTTTACAGCATGTAAATCTATGTAGTATCTATGTGTGATCCAAAGTTGTAGAATCTATTGTTTTGTATGTAGAATCCAAAGTTTTCTTAATATTTTTTTCATCAGATCTATAAATAATGGGAGACGGTATTCTTCAATAGGTATTAAATGTATAATATCAGTTAATCCATGGGAAAAAAAGAAAGCGAAATGCTCGGCATGATATTTGAAAATTATATTCCTTTCTATTTTTTCTAGCAGTAATATGTATAAAAATTTTGAGCACGTTAGTTTAAAGTAATTTTAATGACTTAAAACATTAGGGTTTCGTTAATTTAATATTTTAAATTTTAAAAAAAATAAATATGTTGCATGAAAAAGCGCGGGCTCAGAGTTATTGCCATTTAAAAAAAGTTAAATCTTATTAAGCAAAATTTTTATTTTTTGTGTTTGAAAAATAGAAATAAATGCATATAAATTATTAAAATACTATTTTAAATAAAGAGGTCTTATAAAAACATTTTCAAGGGACAAAAGTAGTCCTATACTAAAATTTCTTCTTTGTGAAAAATTAAATAATGTATTTTTAAATTAAATTAATTTTCTTAAATAATTAATTTTTTTATTAAATATTGTAATAAATAAATAATGAAATTTTTTTTCTGATTTCTAGAGGACCACTTTTGGGCACAGTAGCAGGAAGGAAAAAGTGAGATAAAATTTACTAGTGCAATCTAGAATTTTAACAGATTTTCATTTGTAAATTCTTAAAATGTCCTATTTTGAGAACTCAAACGTTGATTTTCTAAATTAGAGTCAGTTTCTATAATCATTGTATAGTGGAACATAAATATTGAAATTTATTCATATATTAATTATAAATAAATAAAAAAAAGTTGTTGAAATTTTTAATAAAATATTCCATGTCAACGCAAAGGAACTTGGATAAAGTGTCAATATTTAAAAAAAGCCATAACAATTTTTTACAGTGTCCAAACAGTAAGAACAATTTTCAATTTAAAATTCCCGTGCATATGGTATTTAAATTTTTTTTAGGTTGTTCGTACTGTCCTTGACATCTGTGTTTTGACTGTTTGAACTGATCCCGGTGATTTTTGAAATATCTGAATTAAGGGAGTTGCGTTAAAATTTGGTTAACGCTACTGATAACGCTTTGGTAACGCTAAAACTGATTCCGGCGATTTTTGAAATGCGTCTTCAATCGACTCAAAACGGTGTCCCCGGAGTGGTCTTTCGAGATTAGGGAATAGCCAGAAGTAGCACGACGCTACATTAGGTGAATACGGTGGTTGTGGAACGATATGGGTTTCATTTTTGGCGAAAAAGTTACGAAGAATCACTGCGGTGTGAGCTGGTGCACTCAGTGTTTTCGGTATCAATCGTGATTTGATGCGTTGGAGGCCCAAAACATCTTTTAAAATAGAATTTTGATATTCCAACATCATCAGGAAAGTCTCTAATTGTAAATAGGATGTTTGGAAGCACCAATTCTTTAATGTTTTGGTCGTGAGCTTTGTCGGTTGAGGTTTGTAGTCGACCAGACGGCTCTTCGTCTTCAACGCGTTCTCTGCCTTCTTTTAACTGTTTTTACTACTTCTAAACATTTCTTTTCTATATAATAATGCTCACCGAATGCAATCTGCAACAATCTATACGTTTCCACAACCAACTTTTAACGCAAGTTCTTGCTCACTTAATTCAGACATTTCAAAAATCACCGGGAACACTTTCAGCATCTCAGAAAACCAAGAGTAACTCAAGCCTTAATGAATATTTTGACGTCAAATTTTACACAGATGTGAAGGACAGTGCCAGCAACTTAAAAAAGAAAAAAAATTGAAATACCATATGCCAGGGAAATTTAATTTGAAAATTGGCCTTACTTTTTGCACACAGTAGTATGCTTATTCACAGTATAGAGGTATCTCATATGTAAATATTTTCCTATCGACGACATTTGCGAAAATTAATTTTTAATCATATACTAAAATGAGTATTTGGTACGAGTATTCATCGTGATATCTTTCATTTGACAGCAATCACTCATGTTGTTTCACAGACATTTAAGACGATAACCTTCTGTTTCTCAAAAGTGGACGATGTTTATATGTGATTTTTTACCATATACCTATTATATTCTAAGAGTAATTAATACATACAATTAACTTCCATCTATTCATACAATAAGCCAGTTGTAGCCAACCCAAATGATCATGCGGGCCACTTTAAAAATGCATCCTAACTCCGCGGGCCGAATATAAAATTGTATATCCCCATATTAGATTTAGACCCATCGTAAACACTATTTGGAGTGAAAGATTGAACACAATTAGTTATTATTTTTGTGTTTACTATTATTCTTACATGTAAATATAGTTTATTTAATAATAAGGATACTAAACGCAAATTGTCAAGAAATATATAACTCTAAAATTGAAGTACAAAAAATATATAAATATAAACGCCATAAATAAAATGAAATCATTGAAAAATATTTATTTTACTAGTGTGATATTTATTTCTCCGATTTTTTCACTTAGCTTTTTAAAATCGATCTACATTTGGATATTTGCACATCATAATTGATGTTGCGTATATTATGTTTGAGCGTATTTTTTTTCTTCTTTCTAATGCAGCTGGCAAACACTTGAGCGTGTTTGTGTTTGATCAATTTCATTTTCGAAAAAAAAACCGATTCGCTGGTGTAAGTCGAACTAAAAGCGACAACAACTAGAGTCTGGTTTGCTCTGCTAGCATAAACCAACTGTGCGTATCTAGAGATAGTCACTTCTTGACTGAGGTCATTTAAAGTGAAATATAGAATGTGTTATATTAGATGTTCCAAGATGCGTCAGCGACATGAATTCTCAGAATATTATTTTAAAATCAAAGTTATTTTTTTCTCATCATTTCGACAGTTAATTGTTGAATATATGGATGGACACATAATGCATTTTTTAATGCATTGGTTTTCACTACTTCGGCCATTATAAAATGAATATATTTTATAAAAGTGCTATAAATCACACTGGTCGGGAAAGTATTCTAGGTTGGCCGCGGGTTGACCATCCCTACAATAAGCAATCCCGATTCAGTTAAACAGTGTTGTTATGTGACATCGCTGAAGATTATGATTTTCATGTTCTTCTATATTGTATGTATACTATAAATTTCTATCTATTAGAGGCTTTCTTATTTGTAATGTAATTTTAAGGATCAGTATTTATTTGCAAAACAAAGAATGATCATTAATAACCATGACGCGCATTTTTAGATATCATGATTTCTAAATACAAAAGATATCATGATAAATAAATACAAAGATGCATGTATGTGAATTAATTAATGATACTATATTTCATAATGATTTACTGTGCGTTAGAATCATGTTATGAAAGTCTAATCTAGAAACACGACACAAATCTAAATATATGAAAATTTAATTTATACGATTTGGATAATTTATGTTCTATAACATAATATTTTAGCAGATCAAATTTGAAATGCAATGTAAAAACAGAATTTTGTGGACATGGTGCTTACGTAATTGTTACATTAATATAAAGCAAATGTGATTTAATTAAAAGTTGATTCAAATGTAAAATCCCATGATGCTATTAATTCAATCAAATTATTACACATACTTTTATGTAAGAAAATGGAAATTCTTTCATCAAACATTGAATTTTTAGTTTTGGTGCTTTAAATTTATCATAAATCATAGTTAAAATTATGATTTCTGTTCAATAATTACTCCTCTGAAATTACATAAATCACTATTTTACTGCAAATTAATAGAATAAAAACGGCAAATAATAAATTAATGTAGCAATTACAGAAACACCTTTTACTTATTCAATTATATATTTGGTTTATGTCTACAGATAATAATTTAGAGCAGGGTGTAAAAAAAATGGAATAAATGTGCATCGTATGGGTAAACCATGGAAACATCCTTGACGTAATCCGGTTAACGAGTCAAGATGCTGAACACTTTTAATATTCCGAATTACATTTGCAAGTATGTATTTTTAATTCTAAATAAATAAATCTTTTATTTTCTATGCTAATAAAGCAGTTAACTTTAATATCTTATATATTTAATGAAAATCAATATTTTTTTATAGAAAATTGTACTTTTACACAGCTGTGCTTTTTTTAAAATATAGTAACTGTCGAATAAGGAAGTCGAAAAGGTTTTGAAGTTCAGATCTGCTTAGTCCAGAATAATCCATAAGATCTCTGTATTTTTCTATACTCCAAAGTATTAAATAATTCATAGTCTACCTACATCAAAAACTTTGATCAAGCTGAAAATCTTTTCTTATTGAATTGTATTTGCCGATTGTTCTTTGTTTTATAAATCAAGGTAAATTTGTCACAACAACTATGTGCACTTTCGTAAAAATCGATACATGTTTGCTTTATACAGCTGTATTGGTTGTTTTATATTTAAACGTATTTTATAGACATTCGGAGATATAGGGGATATTCGGACAACCATAAAATATTAATATTACGTTTGCAAAAAGAACTTTTAATGCAATATGAAGAACGGAAATAATAGATTCATGAATTCTACAGACATAATTTAATACTCAAAGAATGTCGATACTGAATCTTTACTTTACATCGATTTTCTTAAGTTAAAGATCTCAGTAAATGTGTGTTGTTGTGTCTCGGTGTCCTGAAGTGTGTGTGTGTATGTTGTTGTTGTAACTAATCCTCAGTGTCCTGCAGTGCAGGACGGACATCCCATGAGTAATCTACTCATGGTTGGATGGAAAGGGGCAGCTTCTGTTGTGGTGGAGCACGCGTTTTTTAGAAGATTAGTTTGGCTCCGTGTCGCTGAAGTGGGAGGGCTGTGCCTTCCTGGGATAGTTTAGGGGGAACTACCCCATATTTGCATATCGTATTGGTAAACCTATATGCAAATATGGGGTAAACGCCATCGAGTTTCCCATTTTTATAAACTGTGCCTACACCAAAGCCGCCAGCGAATGGAACCTCAGCCCTAATGCTGACCAACAGCATACCTTGCCAATGAGCCACAAGTGAGGCAGCAAAAAAGTATTGGGACTAAATGCACTTATATAATACTTCATTTTAATAGGGGATTGATATAAGCAAATGAAGCAAATTGAACAAAGTACTGCCAATATCAGTTATATAGTCCTCAGCTTATAACTTCAGTTTTTCAAAGAATCGCCTAAGTTAATAGGAAACATGTTCTAAAGCACACCGCTTGTATATTCATTTTCGTTTTCTCTTTACCTGTTAATGGTCATTTTAAAAATCAAGTTATCGAATAAAGTCCTATTTTGGACCCCATAACTTCCATGGATATGACAAAATTTGGTCAAAGACGATTCCAAGTTCATTTCTGAAGTTTCAAATTCAGCCACACAAAGGATTCTTCTCAAGAAGATTTAAGTTTTAAAGAAGTTTGCTCGAAGAAAGATAAGGAAGAATTTGTTTCTATGAAACGTTTACACTCCGTTCTTAATTTACGTGTGACTCTTTCTAATTCAATCTTTCTTGGAAAAGTAGGACCAGTAGCGTAACAATAGGGTGGCAAGCCGAGCAAATTGCCACGGGTCCCAGCCAGAGCAGAGAGGTTATTAGAACAGGAAAGGGCTGACATTTATTATTACAAAATAAAATAAAATTTATTAATCCTGTATTTAATAAATTTAAGTTACCAGGGGGTCCCGGCCATAGGCTATTAGTATCTGGAAAGTCCTTGCATGTATTATTAAAATGTATTATTTCTGTATTTAATAAATTTAAGTTTAATAATAATAATAATAATAATAATAATAACTAAATTAATTTAATAAACTGATAAATTAAAAATACATGTGTTTCAAGATTTTGAACGTATTCATTTGCAAGAATAAAATATCGCATCTGGTAGCAATAGTTATAGAAACAGTTACGAACGGGTAATAACAGTTACGAACGGGAATTTCCCGATTCCTGATTGGTGAATAGGTATTTACACAATAAAAAGTGGGATTTCCCGGTGCCACTCGGATATTTTAAATTCACTTGTTAATGGAATTTCCCTGATTCTTGAATAAGTGCTAACAAAACTGAAAGTGGAAATTCTCGCTGGCAGGTCAGCGACTTCCAAAAATCGGGGAAGTCCCTTGTTTAGCGAATTCTCCATGGGTCACTATTAGCTTAATTTTTGTTTCATCAGATCCGCGATCAGTCGAAAAGTTGATTGTGAAAATTGGATAATAACGTATCTAATAATAGAAAATATATTAGTGGGAGTGAAAAACAAAAATGAAAGATGGAGTTGGAAGGAAAAAATAATAAGTTTCCTAAAATAAGTCAATCAGTCTAAAACAAGGCAAATAATCAATCAAGAGTGAGGAAGAAAAAACGAACAGTGAAGCGAAAATGAATTAATTAGCCTAACCGAAAATGTTAGTATTGCAGTCCCCGACAACACTGATCCAGAGCCACCACAGTCCTGTACTGTTGATACACATTATCAAAACTAAATTGAAATGACTGAAATTGACTTGGAAAAAATGACATCTTCTATATACATTACTGATGGTCATTTTGAAATACTAAATGATCAAGGGAAATGGTTTGTGATCGAAATTCGACACTGCAAACCTAAAGACACATTTAGGTAGTATATTATTAAAAAGAAAAAGCAATGTTGATACTTTGCATTGAAGGGGCCTCCCATTTAAAAAATTTGCCATGGCCCTCAGATGGTAGAGTTACACCACTGAATGTGACACCAATGCCACTTGTTGAAAATACGAATACGTAAGAAGAGAAAGGTAACTTTGTGCTTCCTTGTTCTATCGTACTTGATAAAAAGTACCTCCTTCTTTTTAATATGGCTTCGAAAAGAAAAAATAATAATAATTTATAGACTAAATTGCAAGAGTGCTCCTAGAGCTGGACTGCCTACTGGTAGTTGCTGGATTGTAACTCCCAACAGGTTTAACATCTGATTTGTCCCCTGGCATTCCAATTAGCTTGTAAAACTGAGTCTCCCCACCCCAAAAGGCATGCCCATCATAAAACTTTATTTCTTATTTGGTAATATTCATATTTATAAGAAAATCAAAATTATCTAAGAAGGCAAATAAGAGTAATAAATATTAATCCAAAAATTAATTTGTATCTTTATTGCTTTTCTTATCATTTTGCTGTAACTTAAGCTTTTGAATATTTTACTTATCACCAGAAAATGTTGCATATAATTTTACTAATTTAATTCACATTAAGATGAAAGTTTCTCACCAAAAAAAAGAAAGAAAAAAAAAAAACTTGCACTCTCAACGGTAGATGAATAAATAATACACGAAATCTCTAAAAGGTAAAATAGTGTTAATGAAGTCAATACTAAGAGTATTTTAGGAAGAGCTAAGGGAGAAAATGGAAGCGAAATTGCTGAAAGAATATCAGTAGAACCGTTTTCTTCCCGCAGAATGGAATAAATTGCATTGATATCTCCTAATGCACCACATACCATAAACATATAACAAAATAAAGGATTTTCTTCTAATCTCGTTCTGTTATCTCTTGATATGTTTTCTGAACTTCCTTCTTAGCATTATTTCTAAGTTTGGGGATGCAAGAAATTTCTTAATAATAAATAATCTAATCTTTAATCAACTAATGCAATTGACTTGCCTTTATTGAATTAGTTTTGATTATTAAAATTGCAGGTGTGCAGGTTTGCCGGTAATGTGCAGGTTGGGCAATCGGATTGTAATTGGGTGTTGTTGACTTGAGATGCTTGAAGCGCAGGTTAGAGAACTCACAGCTTTGTTTATTTTATTTACAACTGACTTCTATTCAACAACGGTGGCCAATTCAGTACCCAAAGGGGCTAAGGCCCCTTTATATATAGAAAATTTCTTAATTATTGGTATAAACCTAAAAGAGAGAAAATTACTATTTTTTTCATAATATGTAATATTTAGAGTCCCTCCCCAGATTCTTATCTTATTTGATTACACGAGCAGCTTACATGCAGATTTGAAACTTGCGGCGTCTATTTCTAAAATAAAGAAGATTATATGGTAAATAAACAACGTATGTACATCTCGTATCTCGTATCGATAGTTCGCATTGATCGAAGTTTCTTAGTCAGAGTTTTGCATGCTATCTATGTTACGAGCCATAATTGAGGATCAATTACCCTTGAAAATCCCCATGGAAGGCAAAGTCCTGCCCACGTTGCCTTTGGGATTACTTATTCGTTGCGTACATAAATGGAACAAGAAACTTCAGGCGGTTCAACAAAAAATTGAAATAATATTTACTGAAAAATAAGAGTTAATATTATTATTTATGAAGGTGATTCGATGGCGATTATAGCTATGTATGTAGAGCGTTACGCATCAGTTGCCAGGCTTCCTGGAAATAGTTTTTTGGGTTTTCTTCCAAACGACAAGCAAATGTGGAGTCCTTCAGTAGGATATTCCAAGTTTTCGAGTAGGACTGTTATGCTCTCAGAACCTGTATTGTGGAACAGACATGTTTAAGAGCAAACTCATAGATATCAGTAATTACGTGGCATCTCTTTTTTTAGGATTGCATATTCATAATAATTTATCAATCTCAAATCTTATTGTAAATAGTTTTCTATCTTGATCCAAATCCATTAAAGTGAATCTCGACACATTTTTATTACGATTTAAAAAAAAAATATACATAATCATGAGAATTGTATTTTGTAATATGTTCTGTGTGTTAACTCTTTGTTAACTCTTTTGTTACACTATCCTGTTACGTCTTGATTTCCAAGATAAAAGAGCTTATCTAAAATGTCAAGGTTAATTGTGTTCCCCTCCTTCATCACAATCTGTCGTAATCCATCCAACCTTTGGGGATGCTATTTATACAGAGCCAATCAAATGTAAATTTTAACTTGTCTTTCCTTTTTTTTAACTATGTCGCTTATTTTACAATTAAAAATATAAAAACCAAGCTTTTCAGATTTTTTAAAAATCGAATAAGGCTATTTCTTTTCGTAAAACGTTAATGTTTAGCCTTCGATCCATTGTTTATTTTCCGGCGACATTTTTCAGCAATGAATTATTTTAGTGAAGCAGATAATTAAATCATATTCCGAAATATTGCTGTTGAAGGTTTTTTATTTAAACTTTAAATCATGGAGAAAATCAAAATCGTTACACAAATGTCCGAATACTGTCTGCATAACTCTTTGTGACAGAAGGAATTATTCCTTTTTCCTGAAATGGATTTTCCCCCGAGATCCCTTCAAAAGGGTCCGATGGCCATTTTCAATCAACTGTGGTCTCAGCAATGATCCCAGCAAGGAAAGCATTTTATACTAAAGTGCGAGTATCCTAAATTACCAGGAAACCACTTCTGGCTTGCAATGGATTGGCCGATGGGAGCCAGACGGCCTATTCCCCACGGTCACCCCATTTGGTCTGCCCGGAGTTCCTTTTTTTATGAGTACATCTGAAGTCTGCTGATGTCCTCGTAATACAAAATTCGTTGCTGCTATTACTCTTCAGGGTAAGGTCTTCAATGAATATACAAGTCATTACATCGAAAACACATATCATTATCCACGATAGTACTCTACTGCAACTGCAATTGCTGCTAAGACTATTCTACCATTCATTAGGATTTGTAGATAGGATAAATCGTATGGAAAGTTGAATAAATTGGTTAAATCATATAAAAAAATAAATAGAATAAATAGATATTTTATTAATCGTAATATATTAAAATACAGTAATACATTCCGCTAATAAAAATAATTTTCTTACTACGTGCAACTTTGCAAAATTTAGTATTGGTTTCTTCTTTAGAAAACATATAATATTACTGTAGACCAGTGGTTCTCAAACTTTTTGAAGTCAGGACGCATTTAAATAAAAACCTACAAATAAATGTAGTCGCAGTATGTACAAATTTCTGATCAATAAGTATCCGCAACTAATACCTCACAGTTTTATATCCAGATGGCCAACTCCACAGACAACTACTTATGGAACTGTAATTGCAGTCTCAGGAACTGTAATTTAAATTAGTAGTAGCCAATCGTAGTAACCAATCATGGAAGTTACCACTCCTAGTTTCTCGGAAGCCTTCTCTGGCAAATTATTTCTTTTTGGTAACTTTATATGTGACGAAAAAAGAAAAAAGCAAACATAAAGGTGAGTTGTTTGTAATGAAAACTGTTTTTGAATGGTAAAATTGACAAAAAAAAAAAAAAGAGTAACATATTATTTTATTTCTGGGCCTATTATTTCTTTGGAATTCCACCCCCTTGAGAACCACTGCTGTACACATAATACAATAGTTATATTATGACATTTTCCCGATAGAGTACCATATAAATTATCGAAAATCAGAGTTTACTTACACAGACAGAAATGACACTTAGTACTTATTGAAAATAAATTTGACAATTTACAAATATATACCTCAAATGCAAAAAAAAACAAAAAAGCACTAAATACATGATATGCAAATACTTAAATACAATTAGATAATTTGACAAACAATTAAAATAATATTTAAAACAATTAAAAATTATTTTCTTTTGCAAAGAAAATTTTTATGTTTTAATCTCCCGGCCACTTTTAGAAATTGCAAGTTTTCCAGTCAATGTCTCTGTATAGTAAATAAAATATGTTATTCTCATTTTCGATTTAATAGTTTCGTGACTAGTCACTGTCTGGTGAAGTGTTTTAAAAAGTGACATTTTTTTTTAAATATTATGTTTTAAAACTGATCTGACTAGTTTTAAAATTCATCAAACTACTTAAAGTATTTATACATTCATGTGAATATTGCCATTTGTAATCCATAAATTTTATTTATCATCTGTGCTCTTCTTGCTCCAATTAAGCCTTAACGAGCAATAGAGTGGAGGACATTTATAACAACAATTAACAAAATAACAACAATTTTCAAAATATAAATCAATTACTGCTTCAATTTCATTAAAAAAAATCATCAGTTAATGTTTATCAAAGTGAATTTAACCATCACTTAACAGACCACTCAATAACAGAATTTGGTAGTGCTTCTTGTAGTACTTGATCAGTTGCTACTTCATGTAGCTCTAGATTTTATCAACTTTTGGTATATTGCTCTCTTTTTATTGAATTTCATAGTCTTTGTACATGCTTACAGTTTACTTCATACATTACTCGGTTATTGAACATTTTTCAAATATGTATTCGTTCAACAAAGAATATTCGCGTGTGATAAAATAGAAATGCGAGAGCCGATTTCATTATATATTTAATTCTAAAAGCTCAATCAATATTAAAATAATATTTTACTATATTTATGCTTTCTAATAATATTTTATATATTTCCATTTTTTTATAGTTATATATGCAATTTTTTGATGTCATAAAATATTTATATTGAAATATCATGAAACCAAATAGGATTACTAGAGGATTATATTAGATTTTCTGTTACATTATACGTATTGTTCGAAATTTTTCGCTGATATTTTGGAATTAAATTTGGTGCATTTAATTTTGAAATATGGAAAAAATAAACAATAATATATATATAAATATATATATATATATATATAGAGAGAGAGAGAGAGAGAGAGAGAATTGGTGCACTAAACCTAAGCAATACCGGTTCATATCGTCTAATCACGTAAAACTTCTCAACATATCGTTTTAATATAACTGAACATAACATGCACTTTCTAGATTTACACACGTATCTTTTCTTATTCTAAAAGAAATAACATCTCTGAAGGATGATATTTATTTATGTACATCATAAAACACCTATCAAAATACTTGAAAGTGCAACTTATGAATATCAGCAACGAATATCGACTTGTACTGGGATTAATTTCCAGCATGGGGGTCTTTTATCTGCAGCCACTTAAGTTTTTATATTTATCTTCGCGCAGAGCAATCCCCCGGGCCGATTTCCATCGAGTCTTGTCTCCGCAACATCGTTAATTTCATTCCGTTGCGGAGAAGAAAACCCTCCAGTTCAATTGCTGCTGCAGTGGTGGATGCTTAATCAGGAGGCTTGTTTGCGGCGGCTGCACTGGCTCAATTGAATTTTATTTTTCGTGGCGGAGATCGCATTCCTCTTCTTATTTCGTCTCGCCCTAACTGAGCGCTCTGTGTGAAATAAATAAGACAGTTACGCATCAGATGCGCGTAGTCAGTGTGATTGGAAGCTGCTCATGCAAATAAGGTCCATCAATAACCTCCTTCCACAATATAAATAATGATATCCGAATCTTTTTGGGGGTATCATTGGCTTGCAAGAAAGGTGACACATGTCAAACACTTCTAAATGTTTTGAGAATTTTTTTAAACGCTAAAGTTTTTTCTTTGCGTTTGTTAACGTAAACCGTATACTGATTATGCAGTTTACATTTAAAAGCATCTTCTTCATTAAGAGACAAACATCGCATTATTGTTATTTAATGGATAAGCAAGCAAATACTGTTGGGTTATGTTTCCTTGTTAGTAAGCTAACTCAAAAACTTCAACTTTTATTTTAAACAAAATATAAACTCCAATGTTTTTGTTTGATTTATTATTATTATTATTATTATTATTATTTTCTTCTTTAAAACAAAGTTTTTATCGAAATCGGTTGACAAATGTTTAATGTGAAATAAATAAGACATACACTCTATGAGATCCTTAAATAGCAAATAAGAAATATCTTTAAAAAATGTAGTGTAATAGAAGTAATTATTTAATATCGGCTAGGTATCTCAGAAAATATCTATCCAAATTGTAAAGAGTGAAAGAAAGAATTTAAATAATTATTCACCATGAACAACGTATTTGTAAATGCACGTTTTAACACATTGAGGCATCTGGCAGTGTTTTAAAGAGTCATTAACGTCTGGAAACGCTTCACTACTAACAACAAACTCGTGTTTTACAACAAACATGCAAGCTGCAAAATAATATGGCCTCGCAATGTATAAGTATGAGTGGTAGTAACTTTATTGTAATTATTTTGCTGCAAGTAAACGATTTTATCAATCACTGTAATATATACATGGTAAATTCTTGTACTTATAAAATACCTAAAAGATTGTTATAATAAATAAGATTATATTTTAAATATTTAAAGCTATTTTATAAATTAATTTTTTTTACAATATATTCTAAAGAGGTTTTTAATAGCATTTATTGTAGTATACCATTCAACGCTATTAAATCGTCCATTTAAAAGAGATATTTTGGCTGCAGTAATTTTAAAGTTTTACTTGAAAACAGTTTTCGACGATTATTTATATACATATATTCAGCATCATGGCCATACAAATTTTTCGTTATTTGTAAATATACAAATTAAAAAGTTGAGCATTTATTTCTTGTATTATTTGTATTATATTAATAAATTATTTGTATTAAATTAATAAATGAGAAATTATTGTACGAGAAATATTTATGACGACACTATACGCTTTGATCACAAGCCTAAAGAATTTAGAAGTCACTTATGTAACTTGTCATTGAAGACACACTAGAGTGCAAATAAGTCAGTTAGCTACCTATATATATATATATATATATATATATATAAATGAGGAGATTTGTAGGACGATTGAAAAATATGTAACCCTCTCATATAGACAGTGAGAATGTCTGATAGGAATTTTCAAAATACCCCTAAAAGGCCTCAATGCAATGTGCTCTGTCTATCCTTTAAGTAGTAAACGTATCTGGAATATGTGGTCCTAAGACTATAAAAATGAAGAAAATATACTATAAAGTTTATTTTATCCCATTCAATAAAACTGATGGCCCAAAATGCTTTTTTTCTTTTTTGTTAACCTCTAAATATACTTCATACGTCTAGGATTCAAGTTCTTTTGTTCATAAATAAATAACTTCAGTTCTTGTTGCAAAGGCTTTTCTAAGCATTATCCGACAGTACATGCAGCTTCGCGTTTTTTCCGTCCTTTAACACTGACATCTGTTTGCTTGTTAAATGGATTGTATAGACGAAAGAATTCATTTAGAAGTATTCCCAATCCACAACTTTTTATCTCTAAATTGTTAGAAAGAATCGATACTAGAGATTTATTGTTAAAATAAGAAAGAAATTCTTTCTCAGCTTAAAAAATTACGTTAATTTTTTTACGTTTAAAATGGCAGACATTTACAAAACAAATTTGTCTTACTTATTTGTGTAAAATATATGTTTTGAAAAATTATGCTTTTTCAACCTATATCTAACTTGAACAAAAAATTTCTCAAAAAATTTCTTGTGATGCTTATTTAAATTTTTATTTAGTGGAAGGTAAAATAACAAAACAGATTTTTTTTTATTTTAAATAAAAATCCCGCAAAAGCAAATTAGTTAAATTAAGCAATATTCCCCATGCATATTGCAATATTATATTTTAAATAAATCTTTTAAAGTAAGTATTACCACCAGATTGCTGTAAATTGTCACATAACGAATATCGGAATATTTTATAGTATAATTCAAAAGTTTATATATCCATCTAATTATTAATAATTGTTTATTAAATAAAACCGCATATATGCAATTACAGGTGTGGGTAGTTCAATTCATATCCTACAAATCAAATAACTTTAAAAGGTTCAAATGGGAGTCGCTATCTTTTTTATGTTGAAATTATTTCTGCGACCCACTATGGCACCAATCACAGCAGCGTAACCTCTTGCTTGTGCATTGCACGCATAAAAATTTCAGTTTCTGCTCAATACTTTGATATGGTGGGTATGAAGTCTATCCAATGATTTCATGGGAAATTCTAGCAAACTTTCCATGCAATTTTCTGTAATCTCTTCTTCTATTTTAAAACTACCACTCTGATACTTGCCTAATAAAGCATTTCTTTATAGTTTCTCCAAATTTATAGTCTAAATTTTGAATCATCATCATGATTGGTTCATTTTTCTTCATGAAATTATTTCCGAATTCAATGTACATCGTAACGTAAGATGTTTTGAAATAGTAATTAATAAATAATCACCTTTAATCTAACAATAGCAAAAGTACGTAAAATGGCATCTATTTTTCTTTGTTGCAGGTAACACATGAAGCACAATTTGTAGAACATGAAATGAACTACATATTCAATCCTAATAGAAGAATATGCTTTCATTTTTAAAAAAAATTTAGATCATACGGTATAAATAATTTTTAAACTTTGATTTTTTTTAAATATTATGAAATAAAAAGAAAAAACTTATCTAGGTGTTTGTTTTTACTAATAATGTTAAATATCGATAACTAATAATGTATATATTTGCATAACTAATTTTTTCTCAAATGTATTTTTTAGAAAAACGCAATATTATTTATTAATTTTGTATTTAAAAAACAAAAGCATTCAGAAATAAAATACTTGGTAAAAATAATAACATTCGGAACTTTAAACCAAAACATATGATTTAATAAAAGTATTCACAATTTTAAATTGTTTTACCGAATTCAACCAATTTAAATCAAATCCAAAAATTTTTCTTTGTACTTTTGCTCTAGAATTAAATGTTCATTGTGCTAATAATGAAGTGGAACTGAAACGAAGTTTAAGATACATTGCACTGTTAAATTTTATTAAATTTCAAGAGAGTAAATTAATCTTTTCGCAAATACTATAAATGACTATCTGCAGTATTATAGAAATATTTTTACAGGTGTAAAGTTCGAAAAAGTAATGTATTCTTTATTGCGGAATTTTCAAATCAACATGCAGGAAGGCGTGGATGTCAATTATTCAGTTTAATAATATATATTTTTATTTTTTATAATATTTTTGGCCAAAAATGTAATGTGTCACTATTTTAAGACACATAAAGGATGCCTGGAAATATTTATCTCTACTTTTATTTTAATTTTTCTTTTATTTTAGTAAATGAATTATAATTCTCAAATGAATTAATACGCAAAATACTCTAGCCACTTTATAGCATTACAAAATAAAATTTCTACAAAACAAAATTTAATTTTTTCATATATGTAATTTATTTTTAATTTGCTATCCATTTTCTGGTTGTATTTGTAAGTTTCCTAAAAAAAATCTTTTAAAAAGAATTCAAAGAATCTTTACTCACTTTCCTAGAGTAGTAATCTTCCAGAAAAAAAAATTTGGTTTTCTGAGAAATTTCCATGGTGGCAGCAGATGGTATGCATCCAAAAAGACCCGTGCCAGCAAAGTGAATAACTTTGTTGCTGTAAAGGCTGGAATT
>BPLQ01008199.1:54606-99404 GCA_021605075.1 Caerostris darwini
AATTTTTAGAATAAACGTCCCGTGAAGTACACACCCTTTTCTTGACTAAGCCAAGTGGAATAATCACTTGCTCGAAAAAGCTGTCAGACGACAATTCCATCTTAATTCTGAAATACTTTATTCTTTTGTTGGAAATATTCTTTGAAGTAAGAAGTAAAGTTAAATGTTGTTGCAACTGGAATTATCAGTACTAAATATTAGATTGATGTGATAATTACTTTAGAAATTCTTCTTTATTTTATTTTATTTTATTTAAATTGAAACATAAGTTATTTAAGTTATAATTTTTTTAAATAAAAGTTTCCCTCTAATAGGCAACAGTAAACTCGTACAATTTAATATGGCAAGGCGCAATGTTATAGGTTTGAATACATTTGAAATGAGTTTCGCAATCAGAAAAGAAGGGATTGGATTGAGATAATGACAACATGTGTGAATGTTTAATGTTTACAGTCTGACATTAATGGAATTTTTTTGGACATTTTGTTATTCAGTTAGCAAATATGGGAGGTTTACTCACGAATAAATTCAAGGGCAATAATCATGCCTCGACCAGAATTCAAATTGTGTTTGTTTATTTTCGTTAGAATATATATTCTAAATAAATTAATTTGTTCTTGTTATGTTCCATGCGTCGAATAAGATTTATTATTCATTGTAATTTATTATTAATTCATTGTAACAGTAACGGTGGTGAGAAACCGAACGTGCGAGCGCCAATGTGTAAATTAAAATTTTCTTTAAGTAAAGTTGTGTGAATTTAACAAATCCCTCTTCGCCTCCTCTGTGAATCATCGTGTCCCGTGACAGGCTCTTTTTCTGACTCAGTTTACATGAAGGAGTGCAGCAAAGTCGTTCGGACAACATGTGTTTTATCTCTGGTTAGTTGTAGAGACTAGAGACTTCTGAGAATTCGCACTGCTTTTTCAATGGCTCTTCTGAAGACATCGAATCTGTTCTGATGTTTACCAAGGTAAGCAGCAATTTCGCTTCATGATAAACTGCACTTCTTGTTTACTATGGTCCTGCCGCGATCAAATTCCGACTTGTGCTAGCAGGCCTTCCTTCATCAGGACATAATGCGACCCTTTAAGAAGCAACCAATGAGCTATTGATTTTAGTATAAGAAATCTACTTTCGAAAATTTCCACTTCTACACAAATTGTAAATAACGTTAACCTTTACTTGGTTTTTTTTATATACAACTTTCTTACATACTTACTGTGCTTTTCATTTCAATTTCGTTCCGCCTTCATAGTGAAACAACTTTAATCGTAGAAGTCTGCATGTTTTAAGCATTTTAAGTACTTACGCTATACGAAATTTTTTCTTCTCACGTCACACTGTACCGAGGGCTAGGTTTTTAACCAGGTAGTCCATACCTCTTACAAATGTTCATCTTGTACACAGGACTATGCAGTCTATACCAGTTACAAATGGTCATCTTGTAGTCCGTACCTGTTATAAATGGTCCTCTTGTACGCTGGGCTATGTAGTCCATACCAGTTACAAATGCTCATCTTGTAAGCAGGGCTATATAGTCCATATCACCTACAAAGGCCACTTTGTGCCCAGAGCTATGAGGCCACGCCAGTTACAAAAGGTGAAAGTGAAACATCGGTGATCCTCACTTTAACCACGAACAACTCACCGACGGGTGAACATTTAGGGGTAACTTCAGTGCATGTCGTGTTACATGACAGAAACCCCTGAAAATTTTAGCCAAGCAACTCGATTGCAGACCATTCACACACATTGTCACAATCGACATAGAGTCTCTTTGTTTCTGAAAGCAGTGACTACAGCAAAGTCACCAGCGGATTCGAACCCACTAGCTGCATGTAGTATCACTGAGCCACGAGTGGGGTATGCTAAACAGCTAAAATGCACAATAATATTTTTATAAAATAAAGCATAAAAGTCAATCGAGTGAAAATTTTGCAGATTATTTAAAGAAAAAAAATATCAAGCTCTTTAGAAAAAAATCAAAGCTTATTTTACGAGCTGCAGATGCTATGCCATACTTTTTCACTGCTATTTTTCTCGAAACTTATGAATTGTAGGGATGTGGTACCTTGGACAACTTTTATAGTCACCTTGTATGTATATAGGCTATACAAATGAATATAATGTTGTAATCTCTGTAGGATAGATATGAATTCTGTTCATATGAGGCGAGTATTCATTTACCGTTAACATTTCTAAATCCATCTGAAGATACAGAGGAAAATAGGTCTATCTGATATAGGTTCTTTTGAGAGTTCCAATGGCAGCTGTATCACACAAAAATAAATTTTGAGTGATTACTGATGATTAAACGGTTCTTGAAGAAGTAGATTATGAATTAGATAGTTTTGTATATAAATGGTCATCTATCAATCATTACGTTTTCACAGAACTTACTTTTCTCGTTGTATGATTTAGAATCTTTGCCTTTAAATGTCGAAAAAGTCCTTGATTTAATATAATGCGAATCACGTAGATTAAAATTTGCCAAAGTATCTGAAATTTCATAATTAGTAATAAAGTAAATTTGTAAGTGAGTAGATTTATAAGTGTATGTGGGGTGCCAGATGGCAGAGTGGATAGTGCCGCTCTGTAGCTCGGTACTGCAGGTCTCGGGTTCGAGTCCCGGCTGTGCCATGAGTGTTTGTAGTGTTTCGGAATCCGCTTTAAATCGTAGGTCCCGGTCTAATAGTATCGTAGAGCGTTGTGGAGGTAGTGTTACTCGCGTCAGTAGCGTAGCACATATTCAAGATACACGCACCCCCTGGGTTGTGCTAAGTGAGTAACTACACTGCAGCGGTCTTGTATTGCAAGACCGCTAATCCAACTCTTAACTGTCTTGGTATTGCCATGTGCATTAGAACAAAAGCATCATATAAACACACAACGTCATATCATCGTACGCAGTGAACAACAATAATCACTCCCAAAGCGTTTAAAGCTTTAATAATATTTCCATTTTAATCTAAAAATTTGCTTCACAAATTGTAGTGAAAACTAATTACGCCTGAACATAAAAAAAACTTTTTAAAGAAGAATTAAAATTATAACGAAATATCGGTAAGCTAAATAACGTAACATCCTATATTAAAAATTTACCATTTCGAACTATATATTATAAGAAGAAGGTAAACAACGATTTCTATTCTTATTCATCGAAAGGTTGCAAAGGTAAGAAACAATACCATTCGAAAAATATTTCTCAGTATAACATACTCATAGAATGAAATAAATGATTTTTTTTCTAAAATTTAATGCAAACTATTACTTAAAGATTCAACAAATGAATTATTTTTTTCCTTTACAACAAAAAAATTATTTCAAAATCATTTCTTTAGAAATACTAACGAATAGAACAATATTTAACACCTCGATTTATCAGTTTTTTTAAAGTTTTATTTTGTTAATTATTACTATCATCATTAGAACTATAATCCTCTGATTCAACACCAGATATTTCGAGATCTCCTTACGATGTATTGCTGCTATTATCTCTAAAAATATCATCACTTTGACTCGTTTTGAAAAGACATAGCGTAAAGTAACTGCAAACCAGTCATAAGCAATAGATAAAGTGCACATTTTCGCCAATCTTTAAAATACTAAATGACTTAGAGTCAGATGTCTGTGAAACAACATAGAAATCGTGATCCTGTAATGAAACAACATAAAATGATACAAGTTGTACGATATGACGTGTAAACTCATTTTTGCATCAGAATAACACAAGAGAGTCCAAATATTCAATTTGGCGATCAAAAATTAATTTTCGTGCCAGCTAACAAGTGATATTCTGAAAAGATACAAATATGGGGCACTCAGATTAATCAGTTAAAAGGTTAATTTTCTAAATTCTATTTCTCCATTTTTTTGGTCAAACTTCGAGCCACTGATGAATGAAACGTCTACATTTTATTGATCACGTACCAAACAACTAAAACTTAATCCTTGATTTTTTCTTCTCTACCACCCGCATGTCTTCTGCTGAGAGCCGAAAATCGGTTTTGAAAAAGAAAAAAAAGAATAAAAAAAGTCGTTTATATTTTATTTTGACAATAAATAATTTCTATAACATATATGTAATATAATCATATCATATCATATATAATATCACTTCAAATTTATTCATAATAAAGCCTCTTTATGAAACAGAATTGTAAAAGATTTTCACATTATTTTATTTTCTTTACATATGAATAATACAAAACTTTTAACAAAAAAATCTCATAAGAATTTCTAAAAATTCTATTTTCTTCAATAACAGAAATCTGAAGGAATTTTACACATAATAGACAAATTGAACTATGATAGGATACATCAATGCATAAAAAAATCTTGGTGAAACAAAATTGTCGAAGATTTTCACATTAGTTTATTTTTCACAAATATTGATAAATAATGCAAATCTTCTGGGAACAAAGAAATCGCATTAGATCTTCCAAAAATTCTATTTTCTTCAATAACAGAAATCTGGAGGAAAAAATAAAGAATACATATTTTTCTCTTACAAAGTTAAACTAGAGTGAAGATGAAGCCAAAAGTAGGAAACGTTGTATAACAGAAGAAACTCCAAGGAGTGATCTTTGTGCCATTTTTCCTGTTTTAAAAATGCCTGTCGGTTTTTCTATTTTCTGAAACAGCACGTGCTTTTCTGACTTCCGTCTGAATTCCATTTGTGCTCGCTCAATGCGTTCTTGCATGCCGACTTTCTTCGGCCATGTCAATAAGCCGACTTGCGATGGGAAAAAAAAACTCTTTCTAAACGATTGTGTTTTCCTTTTTCAATCTGTTTCATAGATCAATTCTTTCATGTATATATTAAAATAGAAAAAAAAAAATGTTAATCTCAAATGTTGTATATTAAAGTGAGAATCGAAAAATGTTATGACAAATTATTTAAAGAAGCATTCATATATAAGTATATAAGTTAGTAAACTCTCTCAACAAATATTTTCAACAACAACAACTTTCTCAAGAAAATCGTTGCGATTACACGGCTGTGTAAAGAAACATGCAATATTCTAGGAGATTTTTGCAAATTTTCAATACTTTTAGAGCTATTTATAGTTAAGAATGCAAATGGATTCCACTAACTATTTACGTGATTTTTGTTTAATCAAATTATATAAAGAAAAATGCTATTTCTAATGCTCTGATAATAATTGTGGTAGCTATATTCTTGACATAACCACCATTAGTCATCAAAGTTTCCTTTTTTTTTTTCCTACACGAAATATTAGAAAAACAATTTAGTACAATCTGTAGAAAAAATTTCATTTCATTTACTTTTTAAGTTTTACTAATTATTTATTGTAAACTCCAAATTTGGGATTTTTTCCAGTGCAGAGTTAAAGAGAGCAGGCTCAATAAATTCGCTCTACGCTAAAATCATGGGAATTTGAACTCTAAAACTATGTCAGGCCACTATGTCATTTTATAAGATATAATCCTAAATAATAATTTCCTCTTTTCTTGATGTAATGAAATCGATTATATACAAATTTCAAGCATTTTGACAAACTGTTTCACAAATTTAACAAACTGTGAGCTGCAAAAGAAAAAAAATGAAAGAAATATCATCGATAAATATTCTGGTTATCAACAATTAAAAACAGAAAATTCGTTGCGACTACACGAGCAAAATTTCATAACAATTCGCAGTAGACAAAATACTTATCAAAAACTGATATTCAAATTGGGTAAACTGCTGTTATTCAACGTCACTGGATGTATGGGCAAAAACAACTTCAAATCATCTGCTGTTTCTGCAAGTGCATATTGAGTAGTGAAGTTTCGTGACAACAATGACTTATATGTGAGTATTCAAGAAAATATATTGGGCGAATAGAAAAGAGCCAGAATCAAGCCTATGTAGCGAGATGGTTGAATATGAGCTTTTCTGTAATTCATAGATTTAGAAATGCATTTCCAAGAATAGGATCAGCCTTTCGAATCTACAACTGAGGAAGACCTGGGGCTACAAGTACCACAAATGACTTCAATTTTCAGCTTACAGCAAGGAAGCCGATATACCAGAATTCTTGTAGCAGCCGTTGGAATGTTGGTGTCTAGATCAAAGACTTCACGATGAGGGTATTGTATGCAAGACATCCAGCATTGTGATTAGTTTTCCTAAAACACCGCCGAAGTGAAAGTTTCAATTGTGCACCTTTCATTTGAGGTGAAAATCACTGAAGGCATATATTTTTTGAATGATGAGTCCAAATTTTATTTGTGGACTCATTGATGTTGTTGATCTGGAGGAAGAAGGGAAAGAACAGTAATGGCAGTCTTATACATGAAAGAGATAGATATGGTATCATGTTATTTCTATGATACAAATTAAGGCTATCGTTTTTCTTTTGCACTTAAGCTCCATTTGAACTACAATTTTGGAAAATTTCATTTAATTTTAATGAATATAAATTTTATAATCATATTTTTTCCTGATTTTTCCTTAATTTTTTGAAGTGTGTTTGTTTATTATAATAAGATAAAACCAGTAATTTATACTTCATTAATATTAAAATTAAGGTTTTGCAAAATCATAAATATAGTAATTATTCAAATCTTTTCAAAATAATTAAAATTAATGATTAAATTACATTAAATTTGTGGGCCAGAGCAGTCTGACGAATAGTGCAGGTACAAGTTCCAAGGTACAGGAATATAACTCTAAGTCCAACAATTATAACCAAACCAAAATAATCTTGTTTATGATTGAGATTAGCATGGTAAATCCGTAAATTTGAATATTCTTCGGTTGAAGGAGAAAGAATATCATCTCTAGAACAATTCATTCCAAATTAATGTTCGAAATATATAGTTCTACTCGGTTGGTGAATGATTCCTTTTTTGCTAGATAATAACGATGATTAATATGAACTAAACATTAAACATTTTATATTTTCTATATCAGAAAAAATTCTGAGAATTAATGAAATCTGAAAAATAGTTCTGATAATAAATTAATCGTATATTAGAAAATGACATAAAAAATCGAATAATGTCATTCAAAATACTTAAATGGCCTTTTTTTTTTATTTCAGAAAGCTTTTAAGAGCTTCTTCATTTACATTAGGATAAGTTTCAGAATGGAAATTGACAAACATTTAATGTCAATTAATGTTGAACTCATTTTTAGTTCCAAAACGTAGTCTTCAAGTAAAGTTTATCTTTCTACCTGAAAAAGCTAAAAATTCATTTCTACGTATTTAGAAAGCTTAAAATATTAACTTATCCAAAATGTAAAAAAATGAGAAATTATTTTTTTTATCGAAATTCCTGGGAGAATTTTTCCGAAAACTTAAATAGAAAAGATTTCCTGGTACTATCACGAGTTTTAAATTTTATTTTCTATTAAAATCGTGAACGTCAAAATATATTTTTGTCGCTCTCGATTTAATTGTAAAAAAACTGTTATATGTATATATATTGCTCGATACATAACTATATAAAAAGTAATATATATACATAAAAAAGGCAGCTTTTTACTTTATATTTTATAAAATATTTAAATATTGAAACTATATAACTGTAACTGTCAAAGTTTAGTTTTTAATATCCATTTAATCACTTGGATTGAATGTTATTAAATTGAATAGTTATATTTAACCAATTAGCTTAATTGTCTTTTTTTTTATTTTTAACTATCATTCAAAAATAATTGCCATAAAAATTTTTAAAAAAACTCAGAAAAAATATTAATTGAGCATATATTGAGTTTGAAAAATATTAATGAGTTTATACAAATATTTTTTCCCAAAATTAGATCTAAACCATTCTTAATTCTAGCGTTTCATTTGTTTTCGTTGATTACATTTATTTTATTAAAAAAGACGTTTTCGAAATTCTTTTAAACCTATATTGAGTCCAAAATTCTAATTTCCAACCCACACCCTTATATATCTTCTTAAAGCTCTTTTACGATTTTTAGCTAATGTAAAGATCGAAACCATAACAAAGATAAAAAGCTTTTCCTCGTTCAGAATTCAGAATTGATCCCGAGTTTTACAATTCAGGACTCGATGGAAAGATGAAAGAGGTTTAAAATTTTACCTTCGATGGCAAAATAAAAAGAAAAACAAGTTGAAAAACATAACGAAAAATAGCAACTGGAAGTACTATTACGGAATAAAAGAAATTCTTCCCGATCTCCAGAACACAAAGACGAGCTCTTTTTAAAGAAGTCTTGCATTAAATAAATGCGAACGTAACTTTGATTTCCTCAATAAAACGTTCTAAATGTTCTCTAATGGCCCAGAAATGATCTCATATGCTGAATGCGAAACTGGAGAACTGGAGTCTTGTGATGGAGAATCCTGTCGTAAATCTGGAGTGCGAAATATTTTATACAAGAAGAATTTGCTCCAAGGAAAGGAGTTATTGAGATTATTTTAAGTTTATTTTATCCCATTATACAAAAGTCCTAACCCGATTTCGAATTCAAAATTGAGTGCTCTTTGTTAGGTTTAATGTATTTTTTTTTCCAATGTTATTGTAATTATTTTGTCAGTCTTAGTTAATAGATAAATATTTTCGGGTTGTCAAGGTATATAATTATTTACAGTAATTATACCTACATTAGTTAGAGCAGGTATAATGAGTCGTTACTGTACATTTTTTCATTTATTTTTCTATTGCTATTATAGTTAGTAAAATTGTGTTAACCTTAATTATTAGAATAAAATTTTGTGAATTTTATCTATTAGAGAAGTATTTTATTGAGTTTCCAAGAAATTAATTTCAGTTTTTACCAATTAAGTACATTGTAAAAACCGAACGTACTTTTGTACTAATCCAATATATTATTGGCCACACATATATACTGCTCAAAACAATTAGGATATATTATGATTTTGGGCATAAACTTCAGATAAGGAAATGTTTTCGGGACTGATATATGATGTATAGGTGTTGAAAGTTATTAGAAAAAAAGAAAAAACATCGAATAAAGAATAATTAAATTTTATTGATGATATTTGACTGTAAATAAAAAAAATTGACAATTCTGGCATATTATATAAACAAACAAAAAAATTTGATTTCTCTGATAGAAACAGGTTTGAATTGGGTATATGGCTTCCTTTGACCCAAAGCAATGTAGCACACCTACGAGGCATGGAATCAATGAGGGACTGGGGTACTCTCACTCCTGTAGAAAACAACTTTCCAATTACTGAATTTGTCCTGGGGATGATAAGCGCCTAACATACCCTTATAACTAGCTAGCTAGTCTTATCACTATACTTATCATTACCCTATTACTAGCATAACTAACCCTAACTCTCCCTAGAATATCCCAAGCATTTTCTAATTATTTCATGTTTGGGAAATATGCTTAAAAAACATCTTAATTACTAAGCATTACAATATTTACTAAACAAATTTTGAGAGTTTTTTATTAACAAATAAATAATTATGATCTAGTAATACTAAGCAAAATAAAGAATTATTTTTATGTCGTGTAAAACTGTTTAGAATCATATTATTGGTGTTTTGAAACTGGCTCTTTTATATTTATACTGCTTATGATAGAAGTTTTACATCTAATGTTATAAATATACATTCAAGAGCCAAAACATTATGACCACCCCTACATTTTGCAATGAACTCGCCTGAAAGACGTGGAAGGCCCGTGATCAGGTGAAAGTGGTATTTAACTGCTGCTGGAGAGTCTGAAGAATCATTCTTTCACTTACTTCTGTGTGTGATGGGAAAGACTGCGGATCTAAGCGACTTCGATAGAGGGCAGATTGTAATGGCTCGAAGGCTCGGAACAAGTATTTCCGAAACTGCACGACTTGGGGGTTGTGCGCGAATCTTCAGATGTTAGTACTTATGCAAAGTGGATGAATAATGGTGAAACCAGCAGTAGACGATATGGTGTTGGACGTCCACACGCTATCAAAGAAAAGGGTCGTCGGAGACTGTCTCGCATGGTGAAGCAAAACCGCAGCCAGACAGTGGCCCAGCGGAAAGCCCAATACAATGCAGGGCCAAGTAGAATAGTAACGGAGCACACTGTTCAGCGGACACTGTTGGATATGGGGCTACACAGCAAACGTCCCACTCATGTGCCTTTGCTGACCAAGCGTCATCGCCAACTGCGCTTGCGCTGGGCCCGGGAACATCGTAACTGGTCCATGGATCAGTGGGAGAGAGTTGCCTGGTCAGATGAATCACGGTTTGTCATTCATCACGCCGATGGCTGTGTCAGGATACGCCGTCTTCCAGGCGAACAGTTGCTCCCTCAATGTACAGTAGATCATACACAGGCCGGTGGTGGCGGTATTATGTTTTGGGGGACGGTCTCTTGGGCGTCTCTGGGACCCGTGGTTGTGGTAGAGCAGACCATGATTGCTACAGGGTATCTGAACATCATTGCGGAACAGTTGCACCCTTACATGGCCTCTGTTTTTCCAACTGGAAATGGAATGTTCCAACAGGACAACGCTCCTTGTCACAAGGCTAAAATTGTGTTGGAGGTGGGCCAACTCGTTATTGACAGATGGTCAATAACATATTTTTGCATATTTTTGCATTAACTTCAATATTTAAAAAATAAAGTTATTAAAACTTATACCACTTTTAAATATGTAATCTGTATAATCATGCCTCTTCAAAAACATAAGAGAAACATTGATCTTTGAAATTTAACTTTAGGTTATTTTTATTTAAACTGAAATAACTAATTGGTTTCGTGCAGCTATCGTTTCTCCTAATTACTACCATATTTTACAGATGGTTGAAAGTTTTGCTGTTTTCACTTTTCCTTATTTAATAGCTGGCTAAAGACAAAAATGCGGTCCTTTTTTAAACGTTTTGCGAAACGTCTTGCTTTTAATACTTTTTTTAGATTAAATTTATAGGAAGGTTTAAAAATACACAATAACAACAAATCAAAAAAATTAATTTCTGATTAAAGGAAATAAAATTGTTTTATAGTTTAAGGCAATTTAATTAAAAATCGTGGGCAATTCATTTCTTAAATATAAAAATAAACGTTTACCAGGGCAAAATATTTTTAAAAGTGTTACAATTTAACACTCTGTAATTTGATGTTTTTAAATAAAATAAAAGAATAATGTTTTTATCAAAAATGTTTGACGGATTTTTTTTCTTTTTGGTGTTAAATTAAGAAAGAAGTGAGACTTAATTACGCAATTTACTCAAGTAATTGGCAGTATTCCCTAAAATAAAAAACATTTTTTTTTTCTGTCAGATTGCTTATAAAGGGTGGCATTAACTGTAGTCAGTTCCATTAATTGTTTGTATGTTTCCGTTTTATACAGTCACTGAAATAATTCTTTTGCAAAATGCTTCATAATTACTTTCTTTCATATAGCAGTGAGTTGTAATCTATCTTTTTGGGATACAATATTCTATTCTTTAATTTTTTTTCTTGGCATCTAATTAAAAATGTAAATTTATCAAGTTACAAAAAAGTGCAAATTCTGTAAATTTTCAAAACAAACTGCCAATCAGAATCTTCTCCCAATATTCAGGATACAAACGTTACTTAAAGTATCGTGATATTCTTTTTCAAGTTTGAAAATAATCGTTATGAACTGACTTTCTAAATATGTATCTTTATCTCCATTCCCAGTTACACAATTCTTAATCTATATTTCAATTGTTTATCGGATCTGAAAAAATTTCGAAAGAAAACCATTATTTTTTAATCTGATTATCGAATGAATAGCTTCTTGTATTTTATATGCAGGGTGATTAAAATTAAAGTCCCACTTTCAAAATGCTGTGAAAAAAGAACCACTCTTCACAATGAGTTCAAAAATGAACTGAAGATACTTGATGAAGGGGAAAACGGTACGGTATTAAAAGAGTTCCAAAATGTATTAATAGGTGGCACTGTAAGCGGCATAAAGAAAGTAAATTTAGCTGCCAGTGGTATTTTGAATCGAAATGACAAAGTATTTGGTATGAGTTGCACATTAAACCAACTGTAGTGTTCAATGTGCTTGATTGTTTTGGTTTTTTGACGGAAAAATGGCTTTCAAGTCATTCAAATATTTGAAAACATTATTCTTCTTTGCAATATTTTTTTATTTCAATTCAATGATATTGAAAATAATGCAAGATTTACAGGAATTATACAAGAATTTAGAGAATGAAAAATGTATCGTTTTTTTACGAAACGAATCCCATTGGCCACTGTTGGTTCTTGGTGAAGTAAGCAATTTAAAGGAAGCCACCATAAACTAAAGAAGAATTACATGATATAATACATATATCATGAAATCTCAATTGATGTTTTTAAATCATCCCTTTTCTAGTGTGACTAGAAAAGGAGTTTCTATAATTGCAGCAAAAGAAGTACATATTCTAGATTTTAAGAAATTGCAATATTATTTTGAAATTATTTTTTGTCGAGAGTTATTTTTTTTTGGGGGGGGGAGAGGGAATACAAATCAGTGACACTTGGAGTAAATTTGCTATATTTTTAATTAGTTATATTTCTTAATTTCTAACTTAGCATTCAAGTAATTTATTAATATTCAAAGTATAATTGATATTTAATAGTAAACCATCATTTTCATTTAAAGATAGTTCTTTTCTTAAAAACAATACTGCAGCAACATAATGAAATATAAGGCGACACATTTTCATTCTCCACAACTGTAGTTCCAACAATCAGCACAAAAATTCTATTATTTCCTCAAAAAAGTGCAATCTTTCGCATCTGCATGATGTCCTGTAGGTGACCTTAATGTCCTCTCAAGAAAAACTGCCATCCTAAGTCTTATCAGAAATTGGGTCTTCCTCTATTTAATGCTTAACGATGTAGCCTTCGGCTGCTGTCTGTCTGTAACCTATCCTGTTCTATACAATTGCTCATTGTTGTCTTAATTCCCTTATTTTTTTGTTCTTCCAACATATTGAACAAAACAACGAACAGTAGAACTGCAATTTTCCCTATTTAGTCTTGATTAAAAAAAGATTATTAAATAAATTGAAAATGTGACAGATGGATATATCGTATTCTTTTCTGGGAAAGATTAAATGATCGTTTCGTTTTTATGTGAATATTTAAGTTATTTTAGTCATGCAACATTAGCCTTTTGCAAATAATTGCATGAAAAATAAATTTAATTTATTAAAATGTCGGTTTCTACACTTAGTGATAATAAAATAACCATATATGATTCAGCATAAAATACAAAACAATAATGATGAATTCGTAGAAACTAACTTTGAACTCGTTTTTAAGTACTTACGTAAAGTTTGTTTTCAATCAAAATATTTTTTTTATGTATTTAAATTTCAAAATAAATATTTTTCAATAAATATTTTGCATTAATTATGTTTATAAAGTTTCAGTACTATTGTCTTCATGCATAACATTTCTGAATTCTTAACATTTATCTCTAACACTTATGTCAAAATAAATATACTACTGTGTCCAAAAAGTAACAAAAATTTTCAATTTAAAATTACCGGGGCTTATGGAATTTCAATTTATGTTTCCTTTTTAGGTTCCTGGAACTGTCCTTGACATCTGTGTGAAATTTGACGTCAAAATATTCATTAGTGTTTGAGTTACGCTTGGCTTTGTGAGACGCTAAAACTGATTCCGGCGATTTTTGAAATGTCTGAATTTATTGATTAAATTTTGTTTGTGGAAACGTATAGAATGTTGCAGGAGGCATTTGGTGAGCAATGTTATATTGGAAAGAAATGTTTACAAGTGGTATAAATAGTTCAAAGAAGGCAGAGAACACGTTGAAAACGAAGAGCCGTCTGGTCGATCATCAACCGACGAAGCTCGCGTCCAAAAAATTAAAGATCTGGTGCTTGCAAACCGTGAATTTACAATTAAAGACCTTTCTACTGATGTTGGAATTTCAAAAGGATCGGTCATTTTGGGCCTCAAAAGCGTCTAATCTCGATTTGTACCAAGACGCTGAATGCGGGCAGCTCACACTGCATTTATTCTTCTTGACGTTTTCGCCAAAAATGAAACCTATATCGTTTCACAATCACCTTCTTCAAACCTTCCGACTTCTGGCTAGTCACTAAACTCAGAAGATTATATAGCGATTATCTAGTTGATTATTATGAATGACTGTTAACATTGTGATATACATTATAAATTTAAATCATAATGCTATCAGTGAATGTGTACACAAGTTTAAAAAACACGAGAAACTAACTTTAAAAATGTTAAAAGAAAATGTTGAAATTTTATAAGAGATACATCTACCTTATAATTTTGCTAGATAAGAAACATAGGGTAGCTAAAATCTAACACTTATATATGCAAATAATATATATAAAAAATACGCAGAGTTAACTATAACACATGAAATGTAAGTAATATTTCTTTAAATTTCACATAATTTAATTTGAGGGAAACATTGGAAGATTTTAACTGGGATTAAATGGAAGATTAGTATAAACTATTACGAACATGACAAGTTGTCTGTACAAAGAAAGCTATTCGGATATGCTACGGAATCTTCCTAAACACTGTATTTTAATAAACGCCGAAGTCCTTTTGGCCAATCCCATAAAATTCGATTTCTGTGTCAAAATTTAAAAATTTTGGAGACATTCTCCTAATTCCAATTCTACTTCCACTCCTTTAAAAACCTTATAATTGTAATAATACTAATACTAATTCATTTTTATTTAATAATATTAACTTATTTTTTTCTAATCAGCAATGTCTTCTTGAAGAATCCGCATTTGCAAGGCGTACGAAACAAATAAATAATAAAATAAAATAAAATAAAAATACATCCAAAATCTCTCGACAGAATAATAGTTAAGCATTTTTTGTGCCTCGATACTGAATGTTACCTAAAATATTCATAATCGAATCCTTAAAAATATCCTGCTATATCTATTTCAATCAAAATGGATGGGTGCACTGCCTATGGACTATATTCTTAAATTTACAGCTTATACATAATCTGAATTGGGGGTGGTGAAGCCAGATTTGCCATTTTCGAAAATCAATTGAGAATTTACTCGGTTAGTATAAGAAAAACTTTATTTTTAAGAGACACTTAATACTTTCATAACATTTAAGAGACGAAAGTAACCATTGTATTGCAAATGGGATGTCAATGATTTCCTTTCCACATCACCCAGGAGGTAGAAATCTCGATGCGTCTTTTTTAAAGAGGTGTCGCCAGGAGCCCTAATCCTCTGCACCAAAATGATGGATGAAGTCTAAATCAATATTTGCTGAGAACTATTGTATAGATTGCTTCTTAATTCCAAATCTAGTTACTCTTTCACGTTCATGATGCCAAAAATTCCGCTCCGAAATACTCCATAATCTCCACCAATAAGATGAAGACAGCTTTTTTATTTGCTTACTTTACGGCAATCAAAATCAATCTTAATTAAGAATATCTAGAAGTTGTTCAGTTCTTATATTATTTAAAGGCAAATCTATTGATTATTGCACACTCAAATTGCCAAAAATTCCGCTCCGAAACACTCCATAATCTCCACCAAAAAAGGCGAAGACAGCTTTTTTAATTGCTTACTTTTTGACAATTAAAATCAATCATGATCAATAATAAAAAAACATCAAGTGATTTGAAATTACTATTAATTTGGAATGGTTGTTTTCTTCAGATAAGCGATATTGTTGATTTGTAATTCCCTAGTATATTTTAGAATGTCAATGTTATGCCTGTCGTTCAACATATTTACACAGCTCAACAGCTATTAAGACCATAGCTATTATACCAAACAAACCGGAAGCATACATCGCTAACAACAGACATTCTATTACTGTAAATATAACAATTACAATAAAAGTCTTCGTTAAAATCCACAGTTTCAACATCCTACGCTTCCAAATCGCCAAGAAGTAATTCCAGTCGTAATCCAGTACTTTATTGATTACAACTCCAATGATCAAAATTAGAGCACCGCCAAAAATTCCTCCAAAAATTCCAAAATCAAAACAATCCATAGTAATCTTCACGCCCATGAAGAAAGCCATCATGTGAACAAACCTTTTGAGGTCCTCCTCAAAACTCATCACTCGATCCATCATAAATATCGCAAAAGTCCTGCTTTTTTTTGGCAGAAATAATATTATCAAAATCTCAATCGCAAAGTTTCACAGTTCGCTTCAATGGCCACGAACCAAATGTGAAGATCAACAAAAGCTGTTGCAAACAAACATTGTTTTGTAACAATATTTACATTGTTATAAGAAGTAATAGTCAAGTATATTGTTTTGAAATGAACTGCTTTCCTACAAATGGAACATTGTTGCCAGATTTGATAAATTTCTTTGTGTAAAAATTTAAAGTAGTTGAGGACGCTACAAGATACACGAAGTTTATTTTTCTTCATCAATTTATGGTTAATAATCTATACTTCCACAAAGAGAGAGCTATAAATTAAACTTTTTTATATGAGTTAACATTGAAATAAAAATTATTATTTTATTTCTGTGATTATTTTATTTGCATAATTGATAATTTGTTTCTCGAAATGTAAACTTGTTAACTCATATCTCAAATACCGCCTTTAAAGTAACAGAATGTTTATGAGAAAATAAAGAAATACAAATATTTAAATTTAAAATGAAGTATTTAGAGATTCATACATCACAGAACAGTTTCTTTTTTTAAATTTTCTTTCTTATAGTTATAATCAAATTAAATGTATATAAAAAAACTATGTAATTCATCATATCATAAAACACTGTCTGAGAAAAAAGATTAATATTCAAAATTATTATTCAACATTAAAATTATCAGTCTAATTGGACTAAAAGACGTATTCAAAACTTATGAGCTATTTGATAGATTAAAACAACTTAATAACCATTGACATCACAACTAACTTTAGTTTCCACAACATTTCTTCTACAATTTTGACAATGGGACGATTGTCTGAGTTATTTACATTTAGTTAAATTTTAGAATGTCTATCCCTGGTAGAAAATAATGTAATTTATCGATGTCATATTCAATTCAAATAATTTTCCATAAAGCATATCCTATGTTTGGTAAAATCGCAGAATAGTGGCCTTTGGTATTTGGCGTCAAAAATGCTTTTTGCCAACGTACGCCGTACGTACAAGTGACGGGTTGAGATTTTAAGCGAAGTGAATTGCAAAAAATACAAGAAACACGGATTATCTCATTTGGAGACGAATCTCTCGATAGGCGTCACAAAAACTGGCCAAATACGAACGGCCCCTATTTTGGGAGCTTTACTATATTGGGCTTTAAGCTATTTACAGATACAGAGATAAACCATTTAAAACAAAATAATATTTAAAATACAGAATTGGTAGTCCTACCATTAAGTAAGTGGGCAGTTGTTGTTCTAGTATGAGCAACTGGTGACCTTATCTGTAAATACATTCCAAAAGAAACAATTTCACATTTTTCATTCCTTTTTCATTGATATTCCTTCATAAAAGTTTTCGTTTTTGATTTCTCGCAACTAAAAGATATTTATAGCCTCTTCAATTTCTCTGGTGCCTTCTGTTGTTTTCGCACTATAACGACTAAAGTGGAAATCTGATATGATGATGGTGTCCTTTTTTGGCAGTCCATTAATAATTTAATAATAAAACTCTTCAATTTAAATATAATATATTGCGAAGATATATTTTCTCGCATGTTTTTGAAAAACACATATGAGGAAACCTTTACAACAGGTCAGTACTATGTGAAATCCAAAGTTTTCTCAATATTTTTTTCATCATATCTATAAATTATGGGAAACAGATCTTCTTCGATAGATATTAAATGTATATATTTTAACATCATCTAATCCATGGTAAAAAAAAAAGCGAAATGCTCGGCATGATATTTGAAAATTATATTCCTTTTTATTTTTTCTAGCATAAGTATGCTATAAAAATTTTGAACGCATTAGTTTAAAATAAACTTTCGATGTCATAAAAACATTAGTGTTTCGTTAATTGAATATTTTAAATTTAAAAAAAAAAATAGATGCCGTATGAAAAAGCACGGGCTCAGAGTTATTTGCCATTTAAAAAAAGTTAAAGTAGCATAATTTTTATTTTCTGTTTTTGAAAAATTGAAATAAATGCATATAAATTATTAAAATATTATTTGAAATAAAGAGGTCTTATGAAAGATTTTTCACGGGATACACGTAGTCCAACACAGTAAACAAAGAACCTCATCATGAGATACTAAATTGAATTTCTTCTAATTTTTTCAAATTAAATTTTCTTATAAATTTTCTTAATCATGAAATATTAAATAATATATATTTAAATTAAATTCATTTAAAAAAAATCATTAATTTTTTTTAATTTTAAAGTAAATAAATAATGAAATGTTGTTTCTGATTTCTAGAGGAACACTTTTGGGCACAGTAGTATGAAGGAAAAAATTGAGCTAAAATTTTCTAGTACAATCTACCATTTTAACGGATTTTTATTTGCAAATTCTTGAAATGTCCAATTTTGAGAACTCGGACGTTGATGAGTCGATTGCTGTGGACATTATAGTGGAACATAAATATTAAAATTTATTCATATATTAATAATAAATAAATAAATAAAAGTTGTTGAAAGCTTTTTTATTAGTGTGCCCAGTACTGTGTGATATACTTTGAATAACATAACGTTGAATCTTCAATAAAATATTCCATGTCTACGGCAAAGGATCTTGGATCAGGTGTCAATATTTAAAAAGCCATAACAATTTATGCTTAATCACAGCATAGAGGTATCTCATATGTAAATATTTTTGGGACGACGCTAATTTCCCTTGCGAAAATTAATATTTTATCTTATACCAAAACAAGTAATATAATTATTTTTTTTAAGTCAATTCCTACTTTTTTTTTTCATTATATTACAGAAAAGCCCTTTAGTCCTCCTTTTTAAGTTGGAATTTTCCTCTTACATCTGGTGCCATCTATTATTAGATACATACAACTTAAATCTAAAAAAAAATTAAAATTAATTAATTAAATTTAATGAATGAATTAATATATGAAAAAACTGTATTAACATCAAGTGTCATTCTCTACAAGTTCAAAAAAAATGTATTTGAACTTGAGTGACTGAATAAAAAGTATTTTATGAACGATTGCAAATTTGAACAATATATATATATATATATAGGGAGCTGTCTTCAAGCTGCAAGTCGCCTCTGGGTGGTGCTAAATGAGTAATGGCTATGTAGCCCTTGCTTATGGCATAAAAATTAACTATATCTGTACCCCCAGCTGTATTAGAACAACAATAGCAAAGCTTGATAAATGGTAAATATTATATTGCGATTAATATCAACGCTCTGGTTCTCGGTGTCACAGGTTTAAGTTCGTGTCACGTGGCGTTATGGATGTTTGTAGTGATTTGAAATCCACTTTAAACCGTAGGTTCCTGTCTTAAATGACTGTAGAGAGTTGGGCGTAGGGCTGACAACCTTACCCTGCAAAAAGAAACCATCTCCTGTCTAGAAATCTGCCAGTTGGCAGAGGGCCTTGGCCCATTATGAGCTTTAGTACCAAGGAGTTAGATTAATATCAATAAATTTTACAAGACAATGTGACCGAATGATGTGAGAAGCACTACCTATATTTCTGAAACACTTAAGTTACTTTTGGGCCAGTAGGCAGACGGCCTTGGTCCATTATGAGCTGTAGTACGAAGGAGTTAGTTAGATAAATACTAATAAATTCTACAAGACAATGTGACAAATGATGTAAGAAGCATTACCTGCATTTCTGAAAAACTTAAGTTACTTAAGTTGCAAGTAAACTTAAGTTGTGGGTTTTGAAATAAATGTATGGAATTCTTCCAGGTATAATTAATCATAAGACCTCAAGGCCACTATATATTGTTTTTCTCTTTTAATTTTCCTGGTTCTTTTAATTGTTATCCATATAAATAGAGTAAAACTCCTTAAATATTTCTTCACTATAAAAAAAATTGTATATAAAGGGGACAAATATCTCTAGTATTCAGGAGAAAGATTATTTTCGCTTTCATTCAACTTCCGTAAAAAATGCACAATGTAAAGCACCTAGACAGTTTAATCTTCATATAGTTACACACTGAAGCTTCAACTTGGAGAATGCTGCCTTCTTTGTATGTTTAAAAATATTATTAACCACATAGATTATTCCAACAATATACAATAATAAAATACTCTCGATCTTAACATAATGTCAAACTGATGAACCATAAAAAATTTGCGGAAAATGATTAATGAAAGAGCAAAATGCGCTATCAGAAAATACAATACTGATGATATTTTGATGCCTTGAACTAATTAGATGGAATTGGAATATTTTTTTTCTTAATATATAAATTAATAATAATAATAATAACAATACTTTGTGTTCTTAACTCTCATTGTGCTGGTCAATACCTAGAATAAAATCGTTTGAGAGTACTATCTAAAGAGATTTTACATTGACATTTTACAATCTATTGTAGCTTCTTTATTATATTTTATTTTTATATGTATGAATAACCATTAACCATTACTTTTACATATATATATATATATATATATATATATATATATACACTTTTTAGTTGAATATTTTTTAACACGGCATTTAATTGCAGTGTTTGAGAAACGATAGAATTTAATTATTTATTTCTATATTATATTTTAAGTTGGGATTGAGATAATTTTAATTGATTTTATTAAAACATTTTACACAGTTAATTTTATCAAGACAAATTAACTTCTTATTAGCCTAGATATGCATATCAATATAATATGCATTTTGTTTGCAGTAATATATTTTTCATTCATGTTTTTCAATCCTAATAAATTAATACATTATGTTTTTAACAGTCTGCCAGTGTAACGCAATATATTGTACATGCATAAGAAAAATATATTGTCGTAACCCCATGCATTGCCTATATTTTAATTAGAAAATAAATTACAAGATGTATTTAAAAATAAAATATTGATTGTTGCTGTTGATGAATGCTATATTCACGTTCATTTATGTGATATTTACGTTCATTTCTGCTATAAAGTTCATGTTTGCTGTATTTTTTATAACGATGATAGAGAAAATAATTTTCTTGTTATCTGAATAGCGTTTTTTAAACAGTCTAAGGATTTCTGTATCCATCTATTCCATATCCTTCGCATCCATCCATCCATTCATTATGACCTTTGCGAAGAATTTTATATATACTATATAAATTTTAGAAGAAAGAACTTTAATGCAATGACGAAGAAGCGAAATACCAGATTCATTAAATCAACAGACATAATTTAATACTCAAAGATTTTTACTTTATGTTGATTTTCTTCATTTAAAGATCTCAATAAGTGTGTGTTGCTGTGTCTAATCCTCAGTGTCCTGCAGCACTGGCCGGACATACCTTGAGTAGTCTACTCATGGTTGGAAGGAAAGGGGAAGCTTCTGTTGTGGTGGAGCACCCGTAGGTAGAAGTCTGACTGGGCTCCGTGTCGCTGAAGTAGGAGGGAAGTGCCTTCCTGGGGACTTCTAGGGGGAATTACCCGGCATTTGTATATCGTATGGGTAAACCAGGGAAACACCCTTATGGTAATCCGATTAAAGAGTCAAAATGATGAACACCACAAACGCCATCGAGTTTCCTCATGTTTAGAAACAATGTCAACAACAAAGCCGTCAGTGAATTGAATCTCAGCCCTCACACGCTGCGACTGAGTCCCGAGTCGGGCAGTCAGAAATGTATTGGGATTAAATGCACTTATATAAACTTCATTTTAATAGGGAACTCATATATGTAAATGAAGCAAATTGGATGAAGTGTAGTCAATATCGGTTATATAGTCATCAGATTATAAGTTCAGTTTTTCAAAGTCTCACCTAAGTTAATAGGAAACGTGCTAAAACACACCGTTTGTATAGTCATATTCTTTTTCTCATTATTTGTTATATGGTCATTTTAAAAATCAAGTTATCAAATAAAGTCCTATTTCGGACCCATAACTTCCATGGACATGAAGAAATTAGCCGAACTAAAAGTGATAGCATTGCAGTCCCCGACAACACTGACCAAGAAAGGGCCACGCTAGCCCAGTGCTAGTGATACACATAATCAAAATTAAAGTGAAGTAACTGAAATTGACTTGAAAAATTACATTTTCGTCACACATTACTGATAAGAGTCATTTTAAAGGGCTAAATGATCAAGTAAAACTGTTTTTGGTAGAAAATGGACATTGCAAACCTAAAAGCACCTTTAAGTAGTACATTATTAAAAAGGGAAAAACTATAATGATAATTTGCATTGATCATTCAAAACATTTGCCACGAGCCTCAGATGGTAGAGTTACACCACTGAATGTGCCAGCAATGCCTCCTCTTGAAAATACGAATACGTAAGGAGGAAAAGGCAACTTTGTGTTTCCTTTTTCTATTGTACTTAACAACAAGGACTTTCTCTTTATAATATGGCTCCCAAAAGAAAAAAAATTTAAATTTAAAGACTAAATTTCATGAGGGCTGCTACACTTGGACTACCTGATAGGAGTTTCCGGCTTGTAACTCCCGCAGATTTAACATCTGACTTGTCCCCTGACATTCCAATTAGTTTGTAAAACTGGGTCTCCCCACCCCAAAAGGCATGCCCGTCATAACACTTTATTTCTAATTTGGCAATAAACCGATTGATAAGAAATTCAAAATTATCTAAGAAGGCAAATTAGAGTAATAAATATTAACGCAAAATTCCATTTGTATCTTTATTGCTTTTCGCGTCACTTTACTGTAACTTAATCTTTCAAATATTTATCTCCAGTAAAAGTTGTGTATAATTTAACTAATTTAACTCGCATTACGATTAAAGTTGTTCCGAAAAAAAGAAGAAAAAAAGCTCGTATTTGCAACGGTAGATGAATAAATAATACCCGAAATCTCTAAAAGGTAAAATAGTGTTAATAAAGTCAATACTAAGAGCCTTTTTGGAAGAACAAAGGGAGAAAATGGAAGCGAAACTGTTGACAGGATATCAGTGAAACCGTTTTCTCCCCGCAGAATGGAATAAATTGCATTAATATCTCCGAACGCACCACATACCATAAATATATAGTATAACAAAATAGAGAATTTTCTCATAATTGCATTTTGTTATCTCTTGATATGCTTTTGGAATTCCTTCTTACGATTATTTCTAAGTTTGGGGATGCGAGGAATTTCTTAATGATAAATAATCTAATCTTTAATCAACTAATGCAATTGACATCCTTTTATTGAATTAGTTTTGATTAATAAAATTTAGTAGTTTCTGGTATCTCACTTAATTTATAACATGTTTCAGAGCAAACACATAAATACCAATGTTAATTACTTGGTATCTCTTTTTTTAGGATTGCATATTCATAATGACTTATCAAACTCAAAACTTATTGTAAATTATTTTCTAGTTGATCCAAATCTACTAAAGTGATTCTTGACACATTTGTAGCATACGATTTTGAAAAAAAATATGCAGAAATATCAGAACTGTATTCTCTAATATGCTCTATCTGTTAACTCTTTGTTGAGAATTATATATTGATTTCCGAGATAAAAGATCTTATCTAAAATGTCAAGGTTAATTGTGTTCCGCTCCTTCATCACAATCTTCCATAATCCATCCAACCTTTTGGGATGCTATTCATACAGAGCTTATTTTAAAAGTCCAAATGAACAGTAATCCGCAGCAGACACGTCGCGGGACTTGAGTGGGATGCATTTAAATGGAACAGCCTCAATTCCGTATTTCATTTCTCATTTTTCCCAAATATAATGCATTAAATTGAGAGCTGAGATTGGTAGCCTCATCCTAATGGAAATGAAGATTGTTTAGATCAAGTGATGGAATATATTCCATCTCAATTATTATTTCTCTCAAAAATTATTTTTCATGGTAATTCGAGTAAATTTTAATATTTGTTTGCAGTTTCCTTACTTTAAGTTTCCGTTATAAGAAAAACAAGTAAATCATAAGACCTATAGCAAAACTTTACTTGTTTCCTCTGTACATACATTTTAGATCTTTTTCGGTAGTTAATTTATCTTTTTCTATTGCTGTAGGATAAATATACAGCAGTCTCTACAATTGTAACTACATGTTTCCATCTTTAACCTGCCAAGTAATTTTTCATACAACGATTTTCACAGTTGAAAAACCTGTTTTGATGTTATCCGATAAACAACTTTTTTACAAGTCTTAAAATAGATTTTATAATTTTTCTTACAGGTCCAATAGATATGTTGACAAATTTTGCGATCGTTCTTTGAGGGGGTGGTGGTGTGATTCGACTCATAACAAATGAGCATGCATATGTTGGGTGAGTACTTCTTTTACTTTTTTCCAGACAAATATAAATTTTAACTCGTATTTCCTTTTATATATATATCGCTTATTTTACGATTAAAAATATAAGAACCATGTCTTTCAGATTTTTTTAAAAGTCGAATAAGGCTATTTCTTTTCGTAAAACGTTAAAGTTTAGCCTTCGATCCATTGTTTATTTTCCGGCGACATTTTACAGAAATGAACTATTTTACTGCTGAAGATGATAATTAAATACTATTCCGAAATATTGCCATTGGAGGTTTTTATTTGAACTTTAACTCAGAGAGAAAATCAAAATCGTTACACAAATGTCGGAACACTGTCTTTATAACTCTTTGGGACAGAAGGCATTATTCCTTTTTCCTGAAATAGGTTCTCCCCCGAGGTCTCTTCAAAACGGTTCGATCGACATTCTCAATCGACTGTGGTCTCAGCAATGATCCCAGCAAGGAAACCATTTTATACCAAAGTGCGAGTATCCTAAATTACCGGGAGACCACTTCTGGCTTGCAATGGATTGGCCGAGGGTAGCCAGACGGCCTATTCCCCACGGTCACCCCATTTGGTCTGCCCAGAGTTCCTTTTTTTTATGAGTACATCTAAAGTCTGCTGATGTCCTCGTAACACAAAATTCGTTTCTGCTGTTACTCTTTAGGCTAAGGTCTTTAATGCGTATGCCAGCCATTACATCAAAAACACATATCATTATCCACCATAGAACTCTACTGCAATTGTTGCTAAGACTATTCTACCATTCATTAGAATTTGTAGATAACATAAATCATATGGAAAGATCGATAAAGTGGTTAAATCATATAAAAAATAAAGAGATTAAATAAATATATTATTAATCGTTATATATTAAAATACACTAATATATTTCGATAATAAAAACAAAATATTTATCTTACCCCATGCAACTCTCAAAATTAAGTATCGAATTCTTCTTCAAAAAACATAGATAATATTACTGTAAACCAATAGTTTTCAAACATTTTGAAGTCGAGACGCATTTAAATAAAAACCTACAAATAATTTTTGTCGCACTATAATACCAATTTCTGATAAATAAGCATCCGCTACTAATGCCTCACGGTTTTATATCCAGATGGTCAACTCCACAGGCAACTACTTATAATTAATCACCTGTAATTGAAATAAGTAGTAGCCAACGTGAGTAACCAATCACGAAAGTTACCACTCCTAGTTTCTCGGAAACATTCTTTGGTTATGTGTCGCTGTTTGGTGAATTGAAAGTTGTATTGAAGTTTCTTACTCTTCTCATGTCAGAAATTTTAATTTTCTACCCACTAGCTGCTTTAGCGCTTTTCTGTGTGTAAAATTTTTATTATTAGTATAAATTACATTATCAGTAAAAAAATACATTTTACTTTTTTAACAGGATGATTCGTTCCAATTTACCTTGTAAATATAGTTGCAGTCAGCAAGTATTTTATCTGACATAACAATTTTCAAAATATAAACCAATTATTATTTCAGTTTCCTCAAAATAGTGTCAAAAAATTAGTTCATATTTATCAAATTTAATTTAAACATTACTTAACAGACCACTCACCATCAGAATTTGGAAATGATTCATGTAATATTTGATCATTTGCTTCGTCATGTAGTGCTAGTGTTTTTGAAATTTTGGTAAATTCCTGCGTTTCTATTTATTGAATTTGATAGACTTTGTACGTGCTGGTTATTTGCTTCATACATTACTTGGGTTATTGGACATTTGCATACTCAAATATAAATTCGTCCAGCAAAGAATATTCATTTTTGATAAACTGAAATGTGAGAGCCGATTTCTTTATTTTTTTTTTTTAATTTTAAGAACTAAATCAGCATTAAACTATTATTTTACAACATTTATGTCTTTCAAATAAAATTATATTTATTTTATTAATACATAATCAAATTATATTATGCAATTTTATTGATATAATGAAATATTTATATTGAAATATCATGAAACCAAATAGGGTTACTGAAGGATTATATTACATTTTTTGTTACTTTATACGTATTGTTCGAACTTTTACGCTGATATTTTTTTGATTAAATTTGGTGCATTCAATTTGAAATATGTAAAAAATAAACAATAAGATATATATATATAATCGTATTATTGTTATATTATTGTTATCTCTCTCTATACATATCGTCTAGTTACGTAAAACTTCTCAAAGTATCGTTTTAATATAACTACATATAACATGTACTTTCTAGATTTACACGTGTATCTTTCGTTATTCTGAAAGAAATAACATCTCTAACGGAAGATATTTATTTATATACATCCTAAAGCACCTATCAAAAAACTTGAAAGTGCAACTTATGAACATCAACAAAGAATATCGACTCGTACTGGGATTAATTTCCAGCATAGGGGTCTTTTATCAGCAGCCACTTAAGTTTTTATATTTATCTTCGCGCAGATGCAATCCCCCGGGCCGATTTCCATCACGTCTTGTCTCCGCAACATCGTTAATTTCATTCCGTTGCGGGGAAGAAAACCCTCCTATTCGATGGCAGCTGCAGTGGTGGATACTTAATCAGGAAGCTTGTTTGCGGCGGCTGCACTGGCTCAATTGAATTTTATTTTTCGTGGCGGAGATCGCATTCCCTCTTCTTCATTTTGTCTCGCCTAACTGAGCTCCCTGTGTGAAATAAATAAAACAGTTGCGCATCAGTTGCGCGTAGTCATTGTGATTGGAAGCTGCTCATGCAAATAAAGTCCATCCATAACCTCCTTGCACGATATAAAATAATGATATCTGAATCATTTTTGGGCATATCACTCTCTTGCAAGAATAGTGACACAAGTCAAACACTTCGAATTATGCAGTTTACTTTTAAAAGCAACTCATTCATTAAGAGACAAACATCGCATTATCGTTATTTAATGGATTAATAAGCAACTACTTTTTGGGAAATGTTTCCTTTTTAGTGCGTTAATTAAAAATCTTCAAATTTTGTTAAAAACAAAATAGGAACTCCAACGTTTTTGTCCGAATTATTATTATTTTTGTTTTAACTTCTCTCGAGAGAAAATAATTTTCTTCTTTCAAACAAAGTTTTTATCGGTTGACAAATGTTGAATGTAAAATAAATAAGACATAGTCTCTATTAAGTCCTAAGATATCAAATAAGAAATATCTTTACACCATGAAGTGTAACAGAAGTAATTTGTATTTAATATCGACTGAAATTGATTTATCTACCACGTTACGTTTCATTTTGCTTTTTATGTACACATAGTACTCGGAAAATATATATCTAAATTGTAAAGAGTGAAAGAAAGAATTAAAATAACTATTTGCCATGAACTACGGCTTTGTAAGTGCACGTTTTAACCCGTTGAAGCATCTGGCGGTGTTTTAAGGCGTCATTAACGTCTGGAAATTCTTCACTATAACAACAAACATACAAGCATTAAAAATTATATGACCTAGCAATGTATAAATATGAAGTCATCTTAGTAGTATTGCCTTCATTGCAATTATTTTACTGTAGGTAAACGGTGTTATCAATCACGGTAAATTATGGTATTTTTAAAATATTTAAGAGGTTATGGCTGTTTTATAAATTAATTTTGTTTTACAGTACAAAATAAAGGGTTTTTAAATAGCATTTGCTTAATATATCATTAAATGCTATTATATCGTTGCTATTTAAAAGTTTATTTTGTCTGCAGAAATTTAAATGTTGTATTTGAAAACCGCTGTCGAAAATTATTTATAAAAATACATTCAACATCATCGCCTTGTCCCTTTTTCGTTATTTGTAAAAATACAATTTAAAATACTGTGCATAAATTTTGTATTAAGCTATTAAATTATTTGAAATAAATTAATAAAAGATAAATTATTGGATGATAAATATTTATAATCACACTACAAGCTTTGTCCATATGTTTGGGACTTTTTTCCAACCGAAAAGCATTTAGAAGTACATAATGTCATTGAGGACACGCTAGAGTGCAAATAAGTCAGTTAACTACCTATATATATATATATATATATATATATAAATGAGGAGATTTATAGGACGATTGAACAATATGTAACCCTCTCACATAGACAGTTAGGATCTCTGATAGGAGTTTTTAGTTTCCCTAAAAGACTCAATGCAATGTGCTCTGTCAAATTCGTTAAGTAGTAAACGTATCTGGAATATGCGATCCTAAAACCAAAAAAATGAAGAAAATATACTATAGAGTTTATTTTATACCGTTCAATAAAACTGATGGCCCAAAATGTTTTTTTTTTTCTTTTTTGTTAACCTCTAAATATCCTATATACGTTTAGGATTCAAGTTCTTTTGTTCATAAATAAACAACTTCAGTTCTTCTTGCAAAGGCTTTTCTAAAAGCATTATCCGACAGTACATGCAGCTTCGCGTTTTTTCCCTCCTTTAACACTGACATCTGTTTGCGTGTTAAATGGATTGTGTAGACGAAAGAATTCATTTAGAAGTGTTCCCAATCCACAACTTTCTATCTCTAAATTGTTAGAAAGAATCGATACTAGATATTTATTGTTAAAATAAGAAAGAAATTCTTTCTCAGCTTAAAAAATAATTGAAATTTTTTTTTTATTTTTTTACTTTTAAAATGGCAGACATGCACAAAACAGATTTATCCTACTTATTTGTGTAAAATATATGTTTTGAAAAATTATGCTCTTTCAACGTTTATCTAACTTCAACATTTTCTAACATCTCAAAAAATTTCTTGTGATGCTTATTTATATTTTTATTGAGTGGAAAATAAAATAACAAGCAGTTTTTTTTTATTTTAAATAAAAACTCAAATAACTTATAAATTAAGCAATATTACCCATGAAAGCAATATTATCTTTTAAAAATATATTTTAAATATGTGTATATATATATATAAATATTGCTATATCTTGTCACATAATGAATATCGGAATATTTTATAACACAATTCAAAAGTTTATATACCCCTCTAATTATTAATAATTGATTATTAAATAAAAGCCCATACTTACCATTACAGGTGTGGGTAGTTCAATTCATGTCTTATAAATCGAATCATAGTAAATGCTCCAAGAGTGAGTCGTTATCTGCTTTTTATATAGAAATTATTTTGCTGCGACCCATTATGGCACCAATCGCAGTAGCTTAACCTCTTGTTTGTGCATTGCACGCATAAAAATTTCAATTTCTTCTCAATACATTGATATGGTGAATATGGAGTCTGCCCGATGATTTCCTGCAGATTCTTGCGAATTTCCCTTAGAATTTTCTGCGATCTCTTCTTCCATTTTAAAATTACCACTTTGACACTTGTTCATTAAAGCATTTCTTTACGTCATTAAAGCATTCATTAAAGCGTTTCTCCAAATTCATTCTCTAAATTTCGAATCATCATCGTGATTGATTTATTTTATTTTATGAATTTATTCCTGAACTTAATGCACAACGTATAGCGTTAGAAGCTAAATATTTAATAAATAAACATATTTCATATAACATGTTGCCTTATTTGTAGAATATGAAGAGAACTATGTACTTTACAAGTATGTCATAATACAAGTATGTACTTTCATTTCTTGAAAAAATTATTAGTAAACGTTTGGATCATATGGTATTTGTTGAACTCTGATTTTTTTTTTTAATATTATAAAATAAGCAGAAAAAAAAAGTAATAGATGTTGGATTTTAATAATAATATTAAATATTGAACTTGGAATGCATATATTGAATAAATAATTTTTTTCAAAACTTCTTTCACAAATGTATTTTTTTAGATAAACACAATATTATTTCTTACTTTTGTATTTCGGTCGCAAAAACTCTGTATACAATGTCGGCAATTACACTATGAGGTTAAATATCAGAGGCATGGCAAAAATAAAAACATTCGGAACTTTAAAACCGAAATATATGATTTAATAAAAATATTCACAATTTTAAGTTCTTTTATCAAACTTAACCAATGTAAACCAAATCCAACAATTTTTCTTTGTACTTTTGTGCTAGAATTAAATGGTCGTCGTGCTAATAATAAAATGTAGCTGAAACAAAGTTTAAGATACATTGTAGTATTCAATTTTATTAAATTTCAAGAGATTAAATGAAGCTATTCGTAAATACCATATATCACAAACTTCAGTATTATAGAAATATTTCTGCACGTGTAAAGTTCGAAAAAGTAATGTACATTTTATTGCGACTTTTTCAAATCAATACGAAGAAATGCGAGGATGTCAGTTATTAAATAATTAATTAATGATTTTCATTCGACGATTTCATTCATTGATTTCAAATTTCAATATATATATATATGTATTTCTTTCTGAATAATAATTTTGCACAAACAATATTTTATGACACATAGATGATGCTTTTAAGTATTTATCTCTAAATTCACTTTCATTTCTCTTTTATTTTAGCAAATACATTATAATTCCCAAATGAATTAATACGCAAAATACTCTAGCCACCTTATAGCTTTGCAAAATACATTACAAAATAGAACTTATTTTTAGAAGATATGTAAATTATTTTTAATTTGCAATCCATTTTCTAGTTCTATTTGTAAGTTTTCTAATAAAAAGTATTTTAAAAAAGAATTCAAATAATCTTTACTCATTTTCCTAGAGTAGTAATCTTCCCGAAAAAAAATTTGCATTCTGGGAAATTTCCATGGTGGCAGCAGATGGTATAGATCCAAAAAGACCCAAACCAGCAAAGTGAATAACTTTGTTGCTGTAGAGGCTGGAATTCTATAGACTGAAGCTGCTTGGAAAGATGTGGAAATGAGTGCTTCGGTATTGGCCTCAAACCATGTGGAAAATCTTTGTTCCTTTATGCATAGACAGCATTCTTTCCTGTTTCTGGCAATCATTTCGAATGTATTTCGAACAAGATTTTCATAGATGAAATTCGGAACTTCTTTTGTGAATCTAAAACGTATATTGCAAAAAATGGTTTTTCTTGTTGCAGATTATAACAAATGTAAGAAGAGAAGATGGGAAAAGAAGTTCTTATTTTGAGCTGGAAATTTTGAGAATTGCTATATATTAGCTGGCCCCCATGTTACGAAACAATTTTTAGAATAAACGTCCCCTGATGTGCACGCCCTTTTTTTGACTATGCCAAGTGGAATAATCCCTTGTTCGAAAAAGCTGTCAGACGACAATTCCATCTTAATTCTGAAATACTTTATTCTTTTGTTGGAAATATTCTTTGATGTAAGAAGTAAAGTTAAATGTTGTTGCATCTTGAATTATCAGTACTAAATATTAGATTAAAGTGATAATAAACCAAATTACTTTTGAAATTATTTTTTTATTTTATTTTATTTAAATTGAAATATAAGTTGTTTAAACTTAACTTTCTTAAATAAAGGTTTTCGCGTAAAACGCGTGCAATTTAATATGGAAAAGAGCACAATAATATGTTTGAATGCTTTGGAGATGAGTTTCCTAATCAGAAAATAGGGGATTGGATTGAGATAATTACAACATGTGTGAATGTCTGATGTTTACAGTTGGATATTAATGGAATTTTTTTTTGACGTTTTCTTATTTAATTAGCAAATTTGGGAAGTTTGCTCACGATTAATCTGTTCAGGGGCAATAATTCTGTCTAGACAAGGATTTAAATTATGTTTATGTTCTGATAGAATATTTTGTATATATTCTAAATAAATTAATTTGTTCTTGTTGTGCTCCATTCTACTAATTAAAATTTTAATTAGTAGAATAATGCTAAGGCTAATTAAAATTATTCTACTAATAAAAATTTTGCGGCTATTATTGTGTAACTCTAATGGTGGGGAGAGGCCGCACTTGAAGAGAGGCCTTGTGTAACTTAAAAATTTTTTTAAGTAAAGTTGTGTTAGTGTAACAAATCCCTCTTTGCCCTCTCACTGAATCCTCGTGACCCGTGATAGGCCCCTTTTACTGACTCAGTTTACATGAAGGGTTTTAAAATCCTGGAAAGTTGATAGGGTAACATGAGTTTCCTCTCAGGTTTTTAGCGGCTTGAGACTTCTGAAAATTCGCACTGCTTTTTCAATGGCTCTTCTGAAGACATAGAATCTGTTCTGATTTTTACCAAGGTAAAGAGAACTTATCACTGAATGATAAACTGCACTTCTAGATGGCTACAGTCCGGCCGCGATCAAATTCGGACTTGTACTGGTAGGCCTTCCTTCATCAGGCATAATACGACCCTTACAGAAGCACCCAATGAGATACTGATTTTAGTATAAGAAAACTACTTACTACAATTTTCAATTTTACACAAACTGTAAATAATGCTAACCCTTACTTAGTTTTTTTTACATGCATATAATTTTTTTACATACATACTGTACTTTCAAATCCAATTTCTGTTCCGCCTGCATAGCGAAATAAATTTAATCTCCATATGTCTGCATATTTTAGGCATTTTAAAAATTTTTGCTAAAAAAATTTTTTTTCTCATCACATCACATTGTAGTTAGGGTTATGTAGTCCATACCAGCTACAAAGGTTCATCTTGCGCCCAGGGCCATGTCGTCCATACCAGTTACAAAAGCTCAATTTGTACCCAGGACCGTGTAGTCCATACCAGTTACAAAACTGAGAGTGGAACAACGGTGATCCTCACGCTAACCACGAACAGCTCACCGACGGATGGACTTTTAGGGGAACTGCTGTGCATGTACGTGTCATATGACAGAAAACCCTGAAAATTTTCACCAAGCAACTTGACTATAGATTCGAGACAATTCACACATATAGTCACAATCGACATAGAGTCTCTTCGTTTCTGAAAGCAGTGACTACAATTAAGTCGCCAGCTTATTCGACCCCCCTAGCTGCTAAGCCACGAATAGGGTATGCTAAACATCTAAAATTCACAATAATATTTTTATAAAATAAGGCATAAAAATCAATCCAGCGAAAATTTTGCGGATTATTCAACAAAAACAGCATCAAGCTCTGTAAAAAGAAATCAAAGGTCAATTTTTTTGCAAAAATTGGAGCGGAAAGATTGTCCAATCAGTCTTCCATTGAAATGTCTTCCTTCAACCTAACAAACCAATCCGATAAGACTATTTACGAATAAGAAAACTGGTTAAAAAGAAGTATGTTTCATAGCCTGAGGAGGCAGCGATCTGAGAAAGATTGAATAAAATTTTTGAGGGATTTACTCTCGCGTCGGAAAATCTAAAATACCTCAAGGTATGGAATCTCAAACAGTTCTGACAAACTGACCCAGAAAAGAAGCCATTTTTAGTCACTTAAAAATTCAAACTTAAACTGCTGGAGGGAATTTTTGTTTTATAAGATATTAGTTTTAATTTTTTTTCTTCAGATTGCCCCTATTTTTACCAAGATCAATAATGATTCTAATAATATTAGATTATTTGTTATAAATTAATTAATCCATTCGTGAATCGCACCGTCCACTTTTATCGTAATATTAAATATCTCGTTATTCCTCAATAGTCCGTTTGATAGCATTCTATACATATTGACTAAACATATAATTTAATTTTGTAACATTAAACAATACTGCTTTAAATTGAATAACTATTGCTTATAAAAATCTTATTTTATAAATTTTTTTCTTTAACACCAGATTAATAATATTATTGAACGGATGAATATTTATTGAGCATTCGATGATTCTAAAAGGGAATGAAATGCCTGCCTTATATTGGTAGCTAATTCTTTCGGTTTTCGATCAAAATAAACATCAACAGTTGACACAAGCAGATGAAATAGTTCTTCATGAATAATAATTACTATAAAATAAAAAGTAATAATCTTATACCTAACCTAATAATATGTGAGCAAATTCCTCAGTCGGATTCCTTAGAAATGAATTCTCGTTCTCATCCATTAAAACGAAATGCAGGTCAACTTCTCCGTCAATAGAATGATTCAAGACTTCATGAAATTCTTATACTTCACAGCAGTCACAAGGCTACTGACATAAACATGGAAGTCTCTAAGCCTACCCAATCCAATCTTGTAGCATTGCTTTTTATTGCTTGTTTATGCAGCACTGCACAGTTTATGCAGTAATGTTATTGAATTTTTTAGTGTATATTTGCACCTTTTGGAAAATCGACAATATATACATACATATATATATATATGTGTGTGTGTGTGTATTTAATGAAAATAAACAATGATTTATATTCTTATTCATCGAAAGGTTGCAGGGGTAAGAAACATTATTATTAGGAAAATATTTCTCGGTATAACATACTATTCATAGAATGAAATAAATTACTTTTATAAAATCTAATACATACTTTTATTTCAAGATTCAACAAATGAATTATTTTTTCCTTCGCTATAAAAAATTATATCAAAAATATTTCTTTAAAAATACTAACAAATATAATATTATTTAACACTCTAATGGATCAGATTTTTTTAAATAGTTTTATTTTGTTTATTATTATTATTGCTATTATTATCATTATTATAACTATAATCCTCTGATTCAACACCAGATATTTCGAGATCGCCTTACGATATACTGCTGCTATTATCTCTAAAAATATCTTCACTTTGACTTCTTTTGAAAATAAATAACGTAAAGTAAATGCAAACAGCCATAAGCAATAAGTAAAGCGTACATGTTGGCCAATTTTTCAAGTGCTAAACGACGTCGAGTCAGATGTCTGTGATAAAACTTGAAATCGCGCTCATAAAATGATGAAACAACATAAAATTATAGGAGATATCCGATATCACTCGTAAACTCATATTTGCCTCAGAATAGCACAAGAAAGTACAAATATTCGTTTTGCCCTCAAGAAATTTATTTTCCTACGAGTTAACTCGTGATATTCTGAAAAGATACAAATATGACGCATTTTTTTTTCGCGTCTTTACAGGATTTCGGAGTGCCCTGGCCCCGAAGGTGCCTAAAACTCCTATCTGCATCTGAGAAACATTGATGAAGGAAAAAACATTGATAGTTAAAAGGAGGTGAAGTGATTTAAGAGCAATGTCCCATGTTAAAATATATATTAAAAATATAAACAAAGAAAAAATTAATAAAATAGCTAATAACAAGGAGAAAAATAAAATAAAAAACAAAAATTAATAAAATAAACAGAACAATTAAAGAATCCAAAATTTAAAAAGGAAAAGGAATCTACAGTAGGATGGGATTTTCGTTGCTAGGAATGAAGACTAAAAGCACAGAAGTCATGACGGCAACTGAGCCAGTTCGTCTAGGAGCTTTGCAAGTTGTGAAGAACAGCCCTTGGACGTTTAGCATTTTCCGGAAGATGGAAATCGTATCTCGGAAGATTACGGATTTTATCATTCGGGATGTGTTCAAGACTTGCATAGAATTTTTCTGCAAGCTTGAGCATGAATTTTTGAATAGAGGGGAGGGCAAGACAGTGACGAATGTCATCATTCCTAAAATACCAAGGAGAGTCAGTAATCATTCTTAAAATTTTATTTTCAATTCTTTTGATGTAGTTGATGTGGTATTTTGCAGCGGAACCCCAAACTGAGCTAGCATATGTGTTGATGGGACGCAAATAGTACATGTAAATAATTAGTTTATTATTTAAGGATAAAAGGGATTTTCTATTAATGAATGGATAAAGTATGCGTATAGAAATATTATATTTACGTTTAATGTGGTTAATATGATTAGAATATGTTAGCTTACTATAAAGGTATACTCCTAAGTATTTAGTATTGTTAGTCCAGTTAATTCGTTGGTTAAATAGGAAAACATTAGGCGGAGGAATTTTGCGTCTCGTGAAGAGTACAGCTTGTGTTTTTTCTACATTTATTTTAATTTTCCAGCGCGTAAGCCAAGCTTCAAGTTGTTTGAGATATTGATTTAATTTAATAGTGAGATCCTGAATGTGGTTATATGACGCATTCGAGCTAATCAGTTAAGAAGTTTAATTTTTTAAAATCTGTTTCCCCATTTTTTGGGCCATTTTTTTTTCTCTCTCTTCCACCCGCATGTCTTATGCTGAGAGCTGAAAATCGGTTTTGAAAAAGGAAAAGAAAAAAAAAACTCGCCAAACTTTGTTTCAAAATTAGAATCTTACTTTTATTTTGGACGTGCAAAAAATAAACACAAACCCTCAATCTCATTAGTTCATTTTTTTTTCTCTTTATTTTTAAATACAGTTTTTGCAAACTTTCAAAAGAAATAACAATTGTGAAAATATTTTCAATTTAATCTATGCAATGCTTTTGATTTTTGTTTTCTGTATTTGAAATTTGCTATTGGTTTTAATACATATATCTTTTTAAAAAAATTTATCAAGAATAAAAATTGTCTTTATAATTATTTAAACATTAAAAAAAATCACATTGTACATTAAATTTCCGCTCATAAATTATTATAATTTAAAATATTTAGCAACTCCTTAATCCTGAATATGTTCGTATATGTTCTGAGAGCAACAGATTTATAATTATTTGTTAATTTTTTATACGTAAACAAGAACATTTTAAATCTAATAAATTATTATTATTTCATCTTTGTAATTGATTTTACAACCATTGTATTTTAAAATTTAACTTGAAGAGGTTTTTCAGGTTTTATATTTTATTTTGACATTAAATAATTTCTATAACATACAATATTCACTTTAAATTTACAAATAATAAAGCCTCTTTATTATAGAAAATTGTAGAAGATTTTCACATTATTTTACTTTTCGTTGATATTAATGAATAATAGAAAACTTTTAACAAAGAAATCTCATAAGAACTGCTAAAAATTCTAGTTTCTTCAATAACAGAAATATAAAGGAAAATTAAAGAATACATATTTTTCTATATAATTTTCTGTTTTTTACATTACTGGTTTTTTTTATATATATTTTTAATTTTCTGTTTTCTATATAATACAATTTTACGTATAATAACTCGAATTTAATTATAATACGACATTTCAATGCATAAAAACATCTTTATGAAACAAAATTGTAGAAGGGTTTTCACATTAATTTATTTTTGATAAATATTGGTGAATAATACAAATATCCTCAAAATAAAAAAATCGTATTAGAGCTTGGTAATTTCTATTTTCTTCAATAACAGAAATATGTAGGAAAATTAAAGAATACATATTTTTCTATTATAATTTTCTATAACATAAGATACCACTTAAAAAATTACATAAATACAATTTTATACATAATAGACAAATTTAACTATGGTAGGATACTTCAATGCATAAAAACATCTTTATGAAACAAAATTGCCGAAGGTTTTCACATTATTTTGTTTTTCACGAATATTGACAAATAACACAAATCTGCTCGAAACAAAGAAATCGCATTAGAGCTTTCGAAAATTCTATTTTCTTCAATAACAGAAATCTGAAGGAAAAAATAAGGAATATATATTTTTTCTATTACAAAGCTAAACTAGAGTGAAGATGAAGCCAAAAGTAGGAAACGTTGTATAAAGGAGAAAATTCCCTCTAGTAATCTTTGTGCTATTTTTCCTGTTTTAAAAATGCATGCCAGTTTTTCTATTTTCTGAAACAACACATGCTTTTCTCACATCCGTCTGAATTCCATTTGTGCTCGCTCAATGCATTCTTGCATGCCAACTTTCTTCGACCATGTCAATAAGCCGACTTGCGATGGAAAAGAAAAACTCTTCTAAGCGACTGTGTTTTTCTTTTTCAATCTGTTTCATTGATAAATTCTTTCTTGTAAATATTTGGATGAAAAAAAAAGAGATGTTAATCTCAAATGTCGAACATTAAAGTGGGAATCGAAAAATGTTATGACAAACTATTTAAAGATGAGTTCATATGTATCGAACTTACCAAACTTTCTCAATTATTTATGTAAAGAAACATGTAATACTCTATGAGATTCTTGTAAATTTTAAATACTTTTAGAGCTATTTACAACTGTGTCCAAAACGTAAGAACGATTTTTTTTTTCAAAAACTCTTTATTTCTTCTTCCAAATTATTTCATCGCCAATAATATTCTTACGAATATATGACAGATAGTGCCTGTTTTAGTGATAAGCTTACAGTTATGAGTTCGCAGAAGATTTGAATTATATTCTTTGAACTCATGATACGCACGTATCTAATATAACAGGTTCTATGTTTCACGTTCTATGTTTGACCTCAGTGACTATCCCTAGATACGCACAGTTGATTATTGATAGAGCAAACCGGACTCTTGAAGTTGTTAGCGCTTTTGGTGCAACTTACACCTACGAATAGTTGTTTTTTTTCTAAAATGAAATTGACCAAATACAAAACACGCTGAAACGTAACGGACGCTAACCAGCAACATCCATTACGATGTGCAAATATCCAAATTGCACATCGTAATTGAGATCGATTTGCAACAACTAAGTGAGAGAGTGAAGAAACAAATATCGCACTAGTAAAATAAATATATTTTAATGATTTCATTTTTTTATTTCGTATATATTTATTTATTTCTGGTATATCATTTTTAGTGTTATATATTTCTTTACATTGTGCGTTTAGTATCATTATTATATTATCTATGTGTACATATAAGAATAATAGTAAACACAAAAATAATAATTCATTATGTTCCAATTTTTCACTCCAAAAAATATCTATCGTGGGTATAAATATAATAAGGGGATATATAATTTTATATGCGGCACGCAAAGTTCGAATGCATTTCCAAAGTGGCCGCAAGATCATTTTTTGGCCACCACTGAACTAAAGCATGTCCTTTTATCCATTTTTACATATTTTTGCATTAACTTTAATATTTTTAAAAAAAAAGTCATTAAAACTTATACCACTTCTAAATGGGAAATCTGTATAATCAGTTCCTCTTGTTCCTTAAAATACAACAGAAACATTAATCTTTGCAATTTAACTTCAGGATATTTTTATTTAAACTAAAACAACTAATTGGTCTCGTGCAGCTATCGTTTCTCCTAATTACTATCATCTTTTGAAGACGACTGAAGGTCGCCACTTCACTTCCCTTATTGATAGCTGGCTAAAGACAAAATTTCTTTTTTTTTTTTTGAGTCCCAAAGTGCGAAACGCCCGGCATTTTAATACTCTGTTTTTAGATTAAATTTATTGGAAGGTTTAAAAATACACAATAACAACAAATCTGAAAAATTAATTTCTGTTTAAAGGAAAAAAAAATTGTTTTATAGTTTTAGGCAATTTAATTAAAATCTCGGGCAATTCATTTCTTAAATATAAAAATACACGTTTACCAGGACAAAATATTTTTAAAAGTGTTACAATTTAACAATCTGTAATTTGATGTTTTTAAATAAAATAAAACAATGTTTTTATCAAAAATGTTTGAAGGATTTTTTTTTCCTTTTTGGTGTTAAATTAAGAAAGAAGTGGAACTTAATTACGTAGTTTATTCGAGTAATTGGTAGTATTCCCTAGAATAAGAGACATTTTGTTTTGCTTTGAGATTGGTTATAAATAGTGGCATTAATTGTAGCCAAATCCAGCTTTATTTTCATTAGTTTTACATTTATACAATGACTGAAATAATTATTTTGCAAAATGATTTGTCGTACTTTATTTTCTTTTATCCTACACTTCATCGCGGTAAGTTGTAACCCATCTTTTTGGAAATACAATATTCTATCCTCTAATTTTACTCTTGGCATCTATTTAAAAATGTGAATTAATCAAGTTACAGAAATTAGCTGTGAATTCTGCAAATTTTCAAAACAAACTGCCGATCAGTAACATTACCCAATTTTCAGAATAAAAACATTACTTAAGATATCGTGATATTTTTTTTTTCAAATCTGGAAATAATCTTTATGACATAATCTTATGAAGTAATCTGACTTTCTAAATATGTATGTTTGTCTCAATTTCTAATTATGCAATTTTAAATTCAATAAAATTCAATTGTTTATCGAATCTGAAAAAATTTAGAAAGAAAACATTTTTTTATCTGGTTTTCAAATGAATAACTCCTTGTATTTTGTATACAGGGTGATTATATTTCAAGTATCACTTTCAAAATACTGTAAAAAAAATAATCGACACCATGAGTTCAAATTTGAACTGATGATACTTGAAGAAGGGGTAAAAGGTACAACATCAAAAAAAAAGCTCCAGAGTGTAATAATAGATGGTGCCGTAAGCGGCAAAAAGGAACTGAATTCGGCTGTCGGTGTTGGTTTGAATCGAATTAACAATATATTTTTCATGAGTTGCACATTTAACCACATTTACACATACAACTGTAGTGTTCAATGTGATTGACTGTTTCGGGTTTTTAACGGAAAAAAATGACTCCTAAGTCATTCAACAGTTTTGACACTGTTAGAGAAAAGCCCACCCACCACTACAAGGTCATACCAAATTCGATGAGAAAAATCGGTGGAACTTTTTTTTTGATGCTATACCGTGGTTGCCATAGAGTAGTTATTTTTTTTATAGCATTTTGAAAGTGGGACTTTTATTATAAGAATTTAAATATAAATTAAGATTAAAATAAAAAGAAGTAATTTGGAACTCAAACTCTCTATTGCATACTTTTGTATATTTTTTGTATACTTATATTGTATACTTAAATATATATTTTTATTAATTTTTATATCCAAATGATTATGCCTGGCTATGCATCAAATCATGTAATGCATAGTTACAGGTTAAAAAGACCATTTCTTTTCCGCCAATCCTCGCCTCCGTAGCTAGATGAATGTTGTTAGCCCCTACTAGTCAGAAAGTTGAGGGTGGTACATCGGTGGGCCCCATATAGACAACGAACAGCCCATAGACGAGTCTCGAAAGAAGGACAGTGCCTTCTGGTTGGATTTTTACAGGTAACTTCCCCGTATATAAATTGAATTCTTCGGAAACTAATGCATGAAAAAGAGTGAAAAAAAAATGTCTTTGTTGTAAGAACATTCTTTGTGTTACAAACAACGGATCTTTTGATTTATCAACCGAACATATTATTTAGTAAATACTAAACATGCAAAATACATACTAAATTCAACATGGATGTTTACTTAAACCTAAATTATATTATTAAATGAAGAAAAATTTAAAAACTAAAAATATTTGAAACATTCTATTTCGTTAATTTTTATTTCAATTCAATGATATTGAAAATAATGCAGGGTTTACAGGAATGGAAAATGTACCCATTTTTTGCGAAACGAATCCTATTGACCATATTTGTTCTTGGTAAAAGTAAGCCACCATAAACTAAAGGAGAGTTACAGGACATATATACATATATCATGAAATCTCAATTGATGTTTTTAAATCATCCCTTTTTAGCGTGACTAGAAAATATGTGTCTGAAATTGCAGCAAAAGAAGTACTGAGAATGTATATATTCAAAGATTTTAAAAAATTGCAAACTTATTTTGAAATTATTTTTTGTAGAGAATTATTTTTTTTGGAGAGGGAGGCAGTGACACTTGGAGTAGTTTTGTTATATTTTTAATTAGTAACATTTCTTGATGTCTAACTTAACATTCAGGAATTGTAATTTATTAATATTTAATACATATTTGGTATTTAAAAATAAACCATCATTTTCATTTAAAGATAGTTATTTTCTTAAAAAGAATATTTCAACAATATAATGAAATATAACGCGATGCATTTTCATTCGCCACTACTGTAGTTCCTACAATCAGCACAAAACTTCCTTTATTTGCTCAAAAAAGTGCAATCTTTCGCTTCTGCATGATATCCTGTAGGTGATCTTAATGCTCTCCAAAGAAAAACCACCATCCTAAGTCTTATCAGAAATTGGTTCTTCATCTTTTTAATGCTTAACGATATAGCCTTAGGCTGCTGTCTGTTTGCTGTCTAAGCTGATCTATACAATAACTCATTGTTGTTTTAATTCCATTATTTTTTTGGTTCTTCAAACATATTGAACATACAACGAACAGTAGAACAGCAACTGTCCACATTCAGTCTTGATGAAGAAGATTATTGAATAAATTGAAAATGTGACAGGAACGATGAAGATATCTATGATATAGATGAAGATGATGTATTCTTTTGATTAAATGATCGTTTCGTTTTTATGTGAATATTTAAGTTATTTTAGTCATGCAACATTAGCCTTTTGCAAATAATTGCATGAAAAATAAATTTAATTTATTAAAATGTCTGTTTCTACACTTAGCGATAATGAAATAACCATATATGATACAGCATAAAATACAAAACCATAATAATGAATTCGCATAAACTCACTTTGAACTCGTTTTTAAGTACTAATAATAATATAATAATAGTATAATATGTAGTATAATATAAAGTTTGTTTTCAATCGAAATATTTTTATTTGTATTTAATCAATATTTTGAATTAATTATGTTTATAAAGCTTCAAGAATATTTTTTTCATACCTAACATTTCTCAAAAAATTATACTTATTTCAAAATAGTTATAATTATACTACTGTGCCCAAAAAGTAAGACCAAATTTCAATTTAAAATTCCCGGAGTTAATGGAATTTCAATGTTTTTTCTTTTTTAGGTTGCTGGCCCGGTCCTTGGCATCTGTGTGAAATTTAATGTCAAAATATTCATTTGAGGTACGCTTGGCTTTGTGAAACGCTAAAACTGATTCTGGCGATCTTTGCAATGTCTGAAATGCTTAAAATGTCTGTTGTGTCCCTCATGGAAGGAGGGAAGAAGGGTGCAGCTACAGTTCTGATAGAGCCCCCGTAGGTAGAAGTAGGTAGACTTCTGCTCCGTGACACTCTTACATTCATAGAAGACCGGGACCTACGGCTTAAAGTGGATTCCAAACCGCTACAAACATCCATGGCACCGCCGGTACTCGAACCCGAAACCTGTAGCATCGAGTGCCAGAGCATTAGATACTCGGCAATTCAGGCCCAAATGTCTGAATTAATTGAGCAAAGAACCTGCATTACATTTTGTTTGCGGAAACGTATAGAACGTTGCAGAAAGCATTCGGTGAGCATTCCTATATCGGAAAGCAATGTTTAGAAGTGGTATAAACAGTTCAAAGATGGCAGAGAAAGCGTTGAAGACGAAGAGCCCTCTTATCGATCATCAACCTCAACTAACGAAGTTCACGTCAAAAAAAATTAAAGATTTGGTGCTTGCAAACTGTCGATTTACAATTAGAGACCTTGCTGATGATGTTGGAATTTCAAAAGAATCGGCGATTTCATTTTGGGCATCAAATGGGTACCAAAAACACTGAATGCACCAGCTCACATTGCATTGATTCTTCGCAAACCAACAACACCCAATTACACCCTGATTGCCCAACCTGCACACTACCTGCAAACCTGAACTCCTGCAATTTTATCAATCAAAACTAATTCAATAAAGGCAAGTCAATTGCATTAGTTGATTAAAGATTAGATTATTTATTATTAAGAAATTCCTTGCATCCTCAAACTTGGAATTAATGTTTAGAAGGAAGCCCAGAAAACGTATCACAATTAGGAGAAAATCCTCTATTTTTATGTATATATTTATGGTATGTGGTGTGTTCGCAGATATGAATGCAATTTATTCCATTCTGCGGGAAGAAAAGGTTCAATTGATATCCTTTCAGCAATTTCCCTTCCATTTTCTCCCTTTGCTCTTCCTAAAATGCACTTAGTATTGACTTTATTAACACTATTTTACCTTTTAGAGATTTCGTGTATTATTTATTGATCTACCGTTGCAAATGCGAGCTTTTGCGTTCTTTTTTTGCTGATAAACTTTCATCTTAATGTGAGTTAAATTAGTAAAATTAGACACAACCTTTTCTGGAGATAAGCAAAATATTCAGAAACTTAAATTACAGTAAAGTGATAAGAAAAGCAATAAAGATACAAATTGAATTTTGCATTAAATTTATTACTCTCATTCGGCTTTTTTTATTTTTACACATTTTTAATACTGTCGTGTTTTCATCTTATTAGATAATTTTGAATTTCTTATCAATATGAATGTTGCCAAATTAGAAATAAAGTGTTATGATGAGAATGCTTTTTGGGGTGGGGAGACCAAGTTTCACAAGCTAATTAAAATATCAGAAGACAAATCAAATCTTAAAACTGGGAGAATTACAATCCAATAACTCCCAACAGACAATTTCGCTGTAGGAGCCCTCTTGCAATTTAGGTCTTAAATTTAAAGTTTTTCGCCAAAAATGAAATCTATATCGTTTCACAACCATCGTATTCACATCGTGCGACTCCTGGCTATTTCCTCAATTCAAAAGATTATCTAGCGATTATCTAGTTGATTGTTATGAATGACTGCTAGCATTGTGATTTACATTAAAAATATAAATCATAATGCTAGCAGTGAATGTGTACATAAGATTAAAAAAAAACAGAAACTAACTTTAAAAAAGTTGAAAAAAACAGTTGTTGAAATTTTGTGAGAAATATATCTACCTTATAATTTTGCTAGATAAGAAACATAGGGTAGCTAAAATCTAACACTTAACTATGCATATTTTTTTATTTATATTATTTGCTGAGTTATAATAAATGAAATGTAAAT
>BPLQ01008199.1:99414-137953 GCA_021605075.1 Caerostris darwini
TATACCAAACAAACCGGAAGCATACATCGCTAACAACAGACATTCTATTACTGTAAATATAACAATTGCAATAAAAATCTTCGTTAAATTCCAGAGTTTCAACATCCTACGCTTCCAAATCGCTAACAAGTTTTTCCAGTCGTAATCTGGTACTTTATTGATTACAATTCCAATGATCAACATTAGAGCACCACCAAAAATTCCTCCAAAAATTCCAACATCAAAACTATCCATAGCAATCTTCATACCCATGAAGAAAGCCATCATGTGAACAAACTTTTTGAGGTCCTCAAAACTCCTCTCTCGATCCATCATAAATATCGCAAAAGTCCTGCTTTATTTTGGCAGAAATAATATTATCAAAATCTCAATCGCAAAAATTCACAGTTCGCTTCAATAGCCACGAACCAAATGTGAAGATCAACAAACGCTGTTGATGACAATCGGTGTCTTGTAACAATATTCACATTGTTACTAGAAGTAATAGTCCAGTAAATTGTTTTGCTTTCTTGCAAATGAAACATTGTTGCCAGATTTGATAAATTTGTTTAAAAATTAAAAGCAATTGAGGACGCTACAAGATACGCGAAGTTTATTTCTCTTCATCAATTTATAGTTAATAATCTCTACTTTCACAAAGAGAGAGCTATACATTAAACCTTTTTATATAATTAAATATTGAAATAAAAATAATTATTTTATTTCTGTGATTATTTTATTTATATAATTGATAATTGGTTTCTCGAAATGTAAATTTGTTAGCTCATATCTCAAAGACCACCTTTAAATTAACAGAATGTTTGTGTGAAAAAAAAGAAATACAAATATTTAAATTTAAAATGTAGTATTTACAGATCAATACATCACGGAACATTTTCTTTTTTTTTTTTTTTTTATTTTTTTTTATTTTATTTTTAAAAAAATTAAAGTTATATAAAAAAAATATGTAATTGACCATATCGTAAAACACTCCCTGATAAAAATTTGATCTTATGAATTATTATTTATTATCGAAATTATCAGTCTAATTGGACAAAAAGACTTATTCAGTAGTCATAAGCTATTTGATGGATTAAAACAACTTAATAATCATTGACATCAAAAGTAACTTTAGTTTCAACAACATTTCTTCTACAATTTTGACAATGGGACGATTTTCTGAGTTATTTGCATTTAGTTAAATTTTAGAATGTCTATCCCTGGTAGGAAATAATGTACTTTATCGATGTCGTATTCAATTCAAATAATTTGCCATAAAACATATCATACGTTTGGTAAAATCGTGAATAATGGTCTTTAAGATTTGGCGTCAAAAATTTTTTTCGCCAATGTACGCCAAGTAATGGGTTGAGATTTTAAACGAAGTTAATTGCAAAAAATACAAGAAAGACGGGTTATCTCACTTGGAGACTTATCTCTCAATAGGCGTCGAAATCGGCTCCCAAATCCGAACGGCCCCTATTTTGGGAGCATCACTATGTTGGGCTTTAAGCTATATACAGATGCAGAGATAAAGCATTTAAAACAAAAAAATATTTAAAATACAGAATTGTTAATCCTACCATTAAGTAAGTGGGCAGTTGTTGTTCTATATGAGCAACTGGTAATGCTTGTATCTGTGAATCCATTCCAAAAGAAAGAATTTCACATTTTTCATCCCTTTTTAATTGATATTCCTTCATAAAAGTTGCCATTTTTGATTTCTCGCAACTAAAAGATGTTTATAGCTTCTTCACTTTTTCTGGTGCCTTCTGTTGTTTTCGCACAATAACGAATGCAGTGGAAATCTGATATGATGGGGGTGTCGTTTTGGCAGTTCAATAATAAAACTCTTCAATTTAAAAAATGGTATATTGTGAGGATATATAGTATTGTCTCACATGTTTCTGGAAAACACGTATGAGGTAACCTGTACAGCAGGTCAATACTATGTAGAATCCAAAGTTTTCTTAATATTTTTTTCATCAGATCTATAAATAATGGGAAACAGTATTCTTCGATAGGTATTAAATGTATATATTGTGATATTAGTTAATCCATGGAAAAGAAGAAAGCGAAATGCTCGGTATGATAATTGAAAATTATATTCCTTTTCATTTTTTCTATGAAGAATATGCTGCATAATTTTTGAACACATTGTTTTTAAATAACTTTCAAGGTCTTAAAAGCATTAATGTTCCGTTGATTGAATATTTTCAATTTAAAAAAAAAATTGATGTCGCATGAAACAGCGCGGGCTCAGAGTTACTGCCACTTAAAAAAAGTTAAAGTTTGAGTAGCATAATTTTTTTTTTTTTAAATAGAAATAAATGCACATAAATTATTAAAATATTATTTTAAATAAAGAGGTTTTACAAAAGATTTTTTAAGGGACAAAAGTAGTCCAACGCAGTAAAAAATTAACCTTGTGATGAGATTCAAAATTTTCTTCATTGTGAAAATTTAAATAATATATATTTAAATAAAATTAATTTTTATAAAAATTAATTAATTAATTTTAAAAATTTTATATTAAATAAATAATGAAATGGTTTTTTTTCTGATTTCTAGAGGAATACTTTTGGGCACAGTAGTATGAAGGAAAAAAGTGAGCTAAAATTTACTAGTACAATCTATCATTTTAATAGATTTTCCTTTGCAAATTCTTGAAATGTCCTATTTTGAGAACTCGGACATTGATTTTCTAAATATGAGACATTTACTAAGAACTCTATATAGTGGAATATAAATATTAAAATTTATTCATATATTAATTATAAATAAATAAATAAAGTCGTTGAAAGCTTCTTCATTAGTGTGCCCTTTTTAACTATGTGATCCACTTTGGATAAGGCAACGTTGAATCTTCAAGAAAATATTCCATGTCAAATCAAAAGACCTTGGATCAAGTGTCTGTATTTAAAATGCCGTAACAATTTATGCTTAATCACAATATACTACTGTATCTAAAAAGTAAGACAGATTTCTAATTTAAAATTCTGGGGCATATGGTATTTCAATTTTGTTTTAGGTAGTTGGCATTATTGAATTAGGGCCTCATGTCCGAGTAAATAGCGCTCTGGCGTTCGGTGCCACAGGTTTCGGTTTCGACTCCCGGCTATGCCATGGATGTTTGTAGTGGTTCGGAATAGACTTTAAACTGTAGGTCCCGGTCTAATAGGATTGTAGAGCGTTGCGGAGGTAGTGTTTCTCTGCTTTCATAGTTTATCTTCAAGCTACAGGCCACCACAGGGTAGTGCTAAGTGTGTAACGTCGGTACAACCCTTGCTTATGGCATAAAAGACAACTAAGTATTTGCCAGCTGTATAAGCAAAAAGAATATTGAATTATCTTGCAGCCTTAATTCACAGAGTATATGAAATTTAATAGTTAGATCTTAAGAATTTTAATAGTTTATTGCTAAACAAAATTTATCATTTCGCTTCATAAAATAGAATTTTTTTTTAAAATGGTTATTTATTAAATTATTAACATAACCACTATTTAAAACTATCAAAGTTATCTTAAAAGGGATACATTATTACCACTATTTTCAATTATTCTTTTGTTACATTTTAAAAGACTAAATTGTTATTCAACCTTTTTATATATTAGTTGATATTACTGTGTCTAAAAAGTAAGACCCATTTTCTATTTAAAATTCCCAGGGCTTATCTAATTTCAATTTCTTTCTTTTTTAAGTTGCTGGAACTGTCCTTGATATCTGTGTGAAATTTCATGTCAAAATATTCATTAGTTCTTGAGTTATGATTGGCTTTGTGAGACGCTAAAACTAATTCCGGCGATTTTTAAAATGTCTGTTCAATTGACTTAAAAATTTGTCCCCGAAGTGGTCTTTTAAATTTAGGGAATAGCCAGAAGTTGCACGATGCTAAATTCAGTGGATATGGTGGTTGTGGAACGATATGGTTTACATTTTTGGCGAAAAAATCACGAAGAATCAATGCAGTGAGAGCTGGCGCATTCAGTGTTATCGTTACCAATCGAGATTTTAAGGCCCAAAATGGAATTGACTGATTCTTTTGAAATTCCAACATCATCAGCAAGGTCTCTAATTGTAAATCAACGTTTTGCAAGCACCAAATCTTTAATTTTTTGGCCGTGATTTTACTGCAAATTAATAGAATTAAAAACCAGCAAATAATGAATTAATGTAGCTATTACTGAAATATTTTACTAATTCAGTTATATTGATTTATGTCTACAGATAATAATTTAGAACATGGGTGGCCAACCCGCGGCCCGTAAGATTTATCACACTCTTACAAAATATATTTATTATATAATGGCCAAAGTAGTGTTACTCGCGTCCGTAGCATATTTGCAAGCTACAATTGCCCCTTGGGTAATGGTAAATGATTAACAGAGGTACAGACAGCCCTTGCTTATGGCATAAATATTAACAGTCTCTATATCATCAGATGCAATAGAACAGCAACGTATATAATTATATTATTGATTTTATTTTGGTTTGTATGAATTTTTTCCTTTCATTTTCACAGTTATTATTATTTAATAATTTTTAGAGATATTAATTTTATTAATTCTTGGAGATAATTATTTACTTGGAATTAATTACTTACCTTTACATGTGTGTTTCGCCTATTTTTATCTTTCTTTTGTATTTCTTGATTATATATGTTTTCATTTTGCCTAATTAGTTTATTTTCCTTCTGTGATCTCTTGTATTTTAAAATTATTTTTCGTTTCTTTTTAGGATTTAGACATTAAGAAACGAATAAATCTTACGTAACTTTGTGAGGAATTTTTTATTTTGCTTCTAAAAATATTTTTACAAAAAATTAATTTTACCATTGGATGTTTTTTTTAGGAATAATTACTTTCATTTGAATTTCGGATACCTCGAAATCCTAAGCTTTAAAAGGAATCTTTCCAAAAAATTAAAAATTCATCAAGAAATTTTTTTTATTATAAATTTTTGGAAGTTATTAATTTTAAATAAAAGCAGAAAATAAATATAAAGGAAAAAACCTCTGTTGTTTTACTAATTATTCGTCCTTTAATTTTTAACTCCATTGATATGACAAAAAAATCATATTTTGTAACAATAAATTTCTTATATAATTATTTATTTATTCTATTTTTTTTTTTATATTTCCATTTAATATCCAGAATTACTTTTGCAAACATGTATTTTTAATTCCATCGAAAATAAATAAATCTTTTATTTCTATGTTTATAAATCAATTAATTTTAATACCCTATATATATTTAATTAAAATGTGAAAATCAATATTTTTGATAGAAAAATTTACTTTCACACAGCTGTGCGTTTTTAAAATATTGTAACTTATCGGGTAAGGAGGTCGAAAAAGGTTTTGAAGATCAGATCTGTAGAGTCCAGAATAATCCGTAAGATCTCTGTATTTTTCTATACTCCAAAGTATTAAATAATTCATGGTCTTCCTTCTTCAAGAACTTTGATCAAGCAGAAAATCTTTTCTTGTTGAATAATTTTTCCTGATTTGTCTCTGTTTTATAAATCAAAGAAGTTTTTGTCGCAACAACTATTGGCATCTTTTTTTATAATCGATACATGTTTACTTTATACAGCCGTATTGGCTGTTTTATATTTAAACACATTTTATAGATATTCGGAGATATTATGGGATATTTGGATAACCAGGAAAAAATCAGCATTACGTTTACAGGAAGAACTTTCAATGCATTGATGACGAACCGAATAATAGATTTGGAGAGATATTAACTCCGAATAGATAATATCTTAATATATAATATAATAGATATCTCTTCCGATATCTTAATAGATAATAAATTCATTAATTCTACAGACATAATTTAATACACAAAGATTTTTTTTATGTTAATTTTTTTCATTTAAAGATCTCAGTAAGTGTGAGTTGTGTCTAATCTTCAGTGTCCAGCAGTGCGGGACGGACATGAATAATCTACTCATGGTTGGATGGAAAAGGGCAGCTTCTATTTTGGTGGAGCACCCGTAGGTAGAAGTCTGACTTGGCTCCGTGTCGTTGAAGTAGGAGAACTGTGCTCCTTGTGGATTTTTAGGAGCTACTATCCCGCATTTGCTTATCGTACGGGGTAAAGCAGGAAAACTTCCACCAGGTAATACGATTAACGAGTCAAAATGCTGAACATCCCAAACGCCATTGAGTTTCCTCGTTTTAGAAACAGTGTCTACAACAAAGCCGCCAGCGAACTGAACCTCAGCCCTAATGCTTACCAGCAGCATAAGTTGCCACTGAGACACGAATCGGACAGTCAAAAAAGTATTCGGACTAAATGCACTTATATAAGACTTTATTTTAATAGGGGACTTATATATGAAAATGAAGCAAATTGAATAAAGTACAGTCAATATCGGTCATATGGGCATCAGCTTATAAGTTCAGTTTTTCAAAATCTCAAATAAGTTAATAGGAAACGTGTTAAAGCACAGCGTTTGTATATTCGTTTTCTTTTTCTCGTTGTCTGTTACATGGTCATTTTAAATGTCAAGTTATTGAATAAAGTCCTATTTCGGACCCCATAGCTCCCAAGGATATGACAAAATTTGGTCAAAGACGATTTAGAGTCCTTTCTGAAATTTCTAATTCAGCCACACAAAGGATTCTTCTACAGAAGATTTAAGTTTTAGGGAACTTTGCTCGAGGAAAGATAAGGAAGAATTTGTTTCGATGAAATGTTTCCTCTCCTTTTCTAATTTGCGCGCGAGTCTTTCTAACTCAATCTTTTTTGGAAAAGGAATGTGACCAGTAGCGTGACAATAGGGTGGCAAGTGAGCAAATTGCCACGGGTCTCGCCCAGAGCAGAGAGGCTATTAGTATCTGGAAGGGCTTGACATTTATTATTAAAATTTATTAATTCTGTATTTGATGAATTTAAGTTTAATAATAATAATAACTAAATTAATTTATTAAACTAAAATAATAAATTTAAAAAATTTTCGTATCAAGATTTCGAACGCATTCATTTGTAAAAAAAATATATCGCATTTGGTAGCAATAGTACTAGAAATAATTACGAACGTTTAATCCCGATGCTAGGCACTTCCCAATTTCTGATTGGTGAATATGCATGTACAAAATTAAAAGTGCAGATTATCGCTGGCAAGTCAGAGACTTGTTTCAAGGATTCTCCATGGGTCACTATTATCTTAATTTTTGTTACATCAGATCCGCCATCAGTCGTAAAGTTAATTAGTTGATTGTGGAAATTAGATAATAAGTCTAATAATAGAAAATACATTAGGGGGAATGAAAAACAAAAGCATGAAGTTTGAAGAAAAAAAATAAGTTACCTGAAATAAGTGAATACTTTAAGAGTGAGGAAGAAACAAACGAATAGTGCGGCGAATATGAAGAAATTAGTCAAACCGAAAATGATAGTATAGCAGTCCCCGACAACACTGATCCAGGACCACCACAGTCCTGTACTAGCGATACATATAATCAAAACCAAAGTGAAGTGACTGAAATTGATTTTGAAAAAAATTACATCTTCATCCAACATTACTGATATGAATCATTTTAAATTACTTAATGATAAAGTGAACCGGTTTGTGATCGAAAATGGACATTGCAAACCTAAAAGCACCTTTAGGTAGTACTTTATTAAAAAGGCAAAAACGATAATGCTAATTTGCATTGAAGGGCCCCCCATTTAAAAAGTTTGCACAGGTGGTACAGTTATTCCACTGAATGTGCCACCAATGTCTCCTGTTGAAAATACGAATACGTAAAGAGAAAAAAGTAACTTTGTGTTTCCTTTTCTGTTGTACTTGACTAAAAGGACTTTCTTCTTTTTAACGTGGCTTCCAAAAGGAAAAAAATTAAAATCTATGGACTAAATTGCAAGAGGGCTCCTATAGCTGGAAGTCCTATTGGGAGTTGCTGGATTGTAGCTCCACCCAGGTTTAACCTCTGACTTTGTCCCCTGACATTCCAATTAGCTTGTAAAACTGGGTCTCCCCACCCCAAAAGGCATGCCCATCATAACACTTTATTTCTAATTTGGCAATATCCCTATTGATAAGAAATCCATAATTATCTAAGAAGTCAAATAAGGGTAATAAATATCAATGCAAAAATTAATTTGTATCTTCATTGCTTTTCTCATCACTTTACTGTAATTTAGCGTTTTGAATATTTTGCTTATCGCCAGAAAAAGTTGTGCATATTTTTTCTAATTTAACTCACATTAAGATGGAAGTTGTTCAGAAAAAAAAAACAGCTGGCCTTTTCAACGGTAGATGAATAAATAGTACACGAAATCTCTAAAAAGTAAAATAGTGTTAATAAAGTCAATACTAAGAGCATTTTAGGAGGAACAAAGGGAGAAAATGGAAGCGAAATTGCTGAAAGGATTTTCTTCCCGCAGAATGGAATAAATTGCATTCATATCTTCGAACGAACCACATACCATAAATATATAAACAAAACAAAGGATTTTCTCCTGATTGCGTTATGTTATCGTTTGATATGTTTTTTGAGCTTCTTTCTTAATGTTATTCCTAAGTTTGGGGATACAAGGAATTTCTTAATAATAAGTAATCTAATCTTTAATCAACTAATGCAATTGACTTGCCTTTATTGAATTGTTTTTTATTAATAAACTTGCAGGTGTGCAGGTTTGCATGTAGTGAGTAGGTTGGGCAACCAGATTGTAATTGGGTGTTGCTGGGTTGAGATATTGGAAGCGCAGGTTAGAGAATACCCAGCTTTATTTATTTTATTTGCAACTGAACAACGGTGGCCAATTCAGTACCGAAATAGGTTTAGGTCCCTTTATATACAGAAAATTTTTAATTATCGGTATAAACCTAAAAGAGAGAAAATTAATATTTTGTCACCATATGTAATATATAGAGCCCCCCGTTTCTTAACTTATTTGGTTACACGAGCAGCTTACATGCAGATTTGAAACTGCTGGTCGAGTCTATTTCTAAAAACAAGGAGACACTATGGTAAATAAACAACGTATACGAAACGCCTCCCATCTATAGTCAGGTTTCTTAGTAAGAGCTTTCCATGTTATCTCCCGTACGACCCATAATTGCGGATCAATTACCCTTGAAAATCCACATGGAAGGCAATGTTCTGCCCACGTTGCCTGTGGGAAGACTTATTTATTGCATACATAAATTGAAGAAGAGCTTTGACAACAAACAAAATTTAATAATATTTATTGAAAATTAAGAGTTAATATTATTATTTATGAAAGAAATTCGATGGCGATTATAGCAAAGTGTGTACAGTGTTACGCATCGGTTCCCGGCAAGAGTTTTTAAGGTTTTTCTTCCAAAGGACAAGCAAATGTGGAGCATTTATCCCAAGTCCACATAGAAAAACTGTTATGCACTCAGCGCCTGTATTGTGAATAGATATGTTTAAGAACAAACCCATAAATACCAATATTAATTACGTGGCATCTCTTCTTTTGGGGGATTGCATATTTATAATGATTTATTATTTACAAAACTTATTGTAAATAGTTTTCTAGTTGATCCAAATTCACTAAAGTGAGTCTTGACTCATTTTTAGTACGATCTTGAAAAAAAATACATACATAATATATAAATATAAAAATGTAACATGAGAATTGTATTTTCCAATATACTCTGTCTGTTAACTCTTTTGTTGAACTATCGTATTATGTCTCGATTTCCAAGATAGAGGAGCTTTTCTAAAATGTCAAGGTTAATTGTGTTAAACTCCTTCATCACAATCTTCCATATTCCATCCAACCTTTGGGGATGCTATTTATACTGAGCTTATTTTAAAAGCTCAAAAGCACAGTAATCTATAGCAGACGCGTCGCGGGACTTGAGTGGGATGCATTTAAATGGAATAGCCTCAATTCTATATTTTATTTCTCATTTTTTCCAAATATAATGTATTAAATTGAGAGCTGAGATTGGTAGTCTTATCCTAATGGAAGTGAAGATTGTTTAGATAAAGTAACGGAATGTATTCTTTGAAAATATGTGTTAAAACTTATTTCTCATAGTAATTCGAGTAAATTTTAATATTTGTTTGTAATTTTCTTACTTTAAGTTTTCGTTATAAGAAATTCCAATAATATTCATAAAACCTATAGCAAAACGTTTCTTCTGTACACACATTTTATATCTTTTTCGGTAGTTAATTTATCTTTTTCTATTGCAGTCAGATAAATATACAGCAGTTTCATTATTTGTAATTACAACAATCTTGACAGTTGAAAAATATGTTTTGGCGTTATCCAATGAAAAATTTAAATTCTTAAAATAGATTTAAAAAAATAGACACGCCTTAAAATAGATTTTATAATTTTCCTTACAGGTCCAATAGATTTGTTGACAAATTTTGTGATAGTCCTTTGAGAGGTGGTGGTGTGATTCGACTCATAACAGATGCACATACATATGTTGGGTATGTACTTTTTTAACTTTTTTCTAGTTAAATGTAAATTTTAACTTGTCTATCCTTTTAAAAAAACGATGTCACTTATTTAACGTGTAAAAATATAAAAACCATGCTTTTCAAATTTTTTAATAATCGAATAAGACTATTTCTCTTCGTAAAACGTTAAAAGTTTAGCCTGTAATCAATTGTTTATTTTTCTGGCGACATTTTACAGCAAGGAATTATTTTACTGACGCAGATGATAATTAAATCCTATTCAGAAATATTGCCATTGAAGGTTTTTTTTATTTTAACATTAACTCATGGAGAAAATCGAAATCGTTACACAAATGATCGAATACTGTATGCATAACTTTTTGCGACAGAAGGTATTATTCCTTTTTCCTGAAGTAAGTTTTCAACCGAGATCTCTTCAAAATGGTTCGATCGCCATTCTCAATCGACTGTGGTCTCATCAATGATCCCAGCAAGGAAACCATTTCATACTGAAGTGCGAGTATCCTAAATTACCAGGAAACCACTTCTGGCTTGCAATGGATTGGCCGAGGGGAGCCAGACGGCCTATTCCCCACGGTCACCCCATTTGGTCTGCCCAGAGTTCTTTTTTTTATGAGTACATCTAAAGTCTACTGATTTCCTCGTAATATAAAATTCGTTGCTGCTATTGCTCTTCAGGGTAAGGTCTTCAATGAGTATACCAGTCATTACAAAAAAAACACATATCATTATCCACGATAGTACTCTACTGGGATTGTTGCTAAAACTATTCTACCATTCATTAGGATTTGTAGATAGGATAAATCTTATGAAAAGATGGATAAGTTGGTTAAATCACATGAAAAAACAAATAGATTGAATAAATATTTTATTAATCGCTTTATATAGAAATACACTAATACATTCCGTTAATAAAAGCATAATATTTCTCTTACCACACGTAACTCTCATAATTTTGTATCGGTTACGTCTTCAAAAACAGATAATATACTATAGATCAGTGGTTCTCCAACACTTTGAAATCGAGGCGCTTTAAACAAAAACAAAGTTAATTTACACAAAAGTTAATTTAACCATCACTTAACAGACCACTCAAAAGCTGAATTTGGTAGTGCTTCTTGTAGTATTTGATCGATTGCTCCTTCATGCAGTACTAGTGTTTATTAAATTTTGGTATATTCCTGCCTTTCTATTTATTGAATTTAATAGTCCGTGTACATGCTGATCATTTGCTTCATACATTACTTGGAATATTGAAGATTTATATATTCACATACGTATTCGTTCAGCAAAGAATATTCACGTATGATAAAATTGGAATAGGAGTGCCAATGTTATTTTTTTTTAAATTTTAAAAACGAAATCAACATTAAAATAATATTTTACTATATTTATGCATTTTAATAACATTTTATTTATTTCCATTTTTTTTATAGTTATATGTGCAATTTTTTGATGTAATAAAATATTTATATTGAAGTATCATGAAACCAAATAGGGTTACTAGAGGATTCTATTAGATTTTCTGTTACATTATATGTATTGTTTACACTTTTTGCTGATATTTTTTGATTAAATTTGGTGCACTAAACCTAAGAAATACCGGTTCATATCGTCTAGTCACGTAAAACTGCTCAACGTATCGTTTTAATATAACTGCATATATCAGGCACTTTCTAAATTTACACACGCATCTTTTGTCATTCTAAAAGCAATAACATCTCTGAAGGAAGATATTTATTTATGTACATCATAAAACACCTATCAAAATACTTGAAAGTGCAACTTATGAACATCAACAACGAATATCGACTCGTACTGGGATTAATTTCCAGCATAGTGGGTCTTTTATCTGCAGCCACTTAAGTTTTTATACTTATCTTCGCGCAGAGCAATCCCCCGGGCCGATTTCCGTCGAGTCTTGTCTCCGCAACATCGTTAATTTCATTCCGTTGCGGGGAAGAAAACCCCCAAGTTCGATTGCCACTGCAGTTGGTGGATATTTAATCAGGAAGCTTGTTTGCGGCGGCTGCACTGGCTCAATTGAATTTTATTTTTCGTGCCGCATTCCTCTTCTTGTTTTTGTTTCGCAGAACTGAGCTCCGCGTCAAATGAATAAGACAGTTGCGCATCAGGGTGGTAGTCAGTGTGATTGGAAGCTGCTCATGGAAATAAGGTCCATCAATAACCTTCTTTCACAATACAAATAATGATATCTGAATCTTTCTTGGGCATATCACTCGCTTGCAGAAAGAGTGATGCAAGTCAAACACTTCGAAGTATGCAGTTTACGTTTAAACGCACCTCATTCATTGAGAGACAAACATCGCATTATTGTTATTTAATATATTAATAAGCAACTAATTTTTGAATGATTCCATTTTAGTAAGCTAACTCAAAATCGCCAAATTTTATCTTAAAGAACATGAACTTCAATATTTTTATTGGAATTATTATTGTTTTTTCATTCTCATGAGGGAACATAGTTTTCTTCCTTAAAACAATGTTTTTATCAAAATTGATTGGCAAATGTTTTCTAATGCAGCTGGCAAATACTTAGATGGTTATCTAATGTCATAAACAAGGTCTGTACAGATTCTACTAACTTAGCGCTACCTGGGGGAGCGTATAGCTTGAAGATAAACTACAGACGTGGAATAACAATACCCCCGCAACGCTCTATGATATTAGATATCATATCATATTAGACAGGGACCTACTGTTTAAAGTGTATTCCGAATCACTACAAACTTGCATGGTACAGCGGCAGAGCGCTAGCCAATTGACCATCTGGCCCCAGTTCACAAATGTTGAATGTGAAACAAATAAGACATAAACTCTATGAAGTCCTTAAAAAGCAAATAAGAAATATCTTTAAAAAATGAGGGTAACACAAGCAATTTATATTTAATATTGATTGAAATTGATGTATCAGCCACGTGAAGTTTCATTTTGCTTTTTGTATACCCAAGGTACTCGAAAAATATCTGTCCAAATTGTAAAGACTGAAAGCAGGAATTAAAACAGCTATTTACCATGAACAGTGACTTTGTAAGTGCACGTTTTAACCCATTGAGGCATTTATCGTTGTTTTGAGGCGCCATTAACGTCTGGAAATTTTCTACTACGAACAAAACTCGTATTCTACAACAAACATGCAAGCATTCAAAATAATATGGCCTCGCAATGTATAAATATGAAGTAATCTTAGTGATAGAAGTTTTATTGTAATTATTTTGCTGCAAGTAAACTGTTGTATCAAACACTGTAATATATACATAGTAAAAATTTTAAAAGATTATTACAAAAAATATAATTATTTTAAAAATATTTAAAGCTATTTCATAAATTAATTTTGTTTTACAATACAAACTAAAGATGTTTTGAATAGCATTTAATTAGTATGCCCTTCAAAGCTATTAAAACGTAGTCCATTTAAAAAAGGTATTTTATTGCAGTAACTTTAAAGTTTCACTTGTAAACAGTTGTCGGAAATTAAATATATATACAGACATTCAGCATCATGGCCATGCCAATTTTTCGTTATTTGTAAATATACAAATTAAAAAGTTGAGCATTAATTTTTTGTATTATTTATATTATATTAATAAATTATTTGTATTAAATTCATAAATGATAAATTATTGTATGAGAAATATTTATGATGACACTATACACTTTGATCACAAGCCTAAAAGAATTTTTTGAAGTCGCTTTTGTACCTAATGTCAATAAAGACACACTAGGTTAGCTACCTATATATATATATATATATATATATATAAAAATGAGGAGATTTGTAGGACGGTTGACCAATACATAAATTTCTCATATAGACAGTTTGGATATCTGGTAGGAATGTTCAAATTACCCTTAAAAGACCTCAATGCAATGTGCTCTATTTATCCTTAAAGTAATAAACGTATCTGGAATATGTGGTCCTTAGACCAAAAATTTATAAAATATAATATAGAGTTTATTTTATTATTACTGATGGTCCAAAATGTATTGTTGTTTTTTTTGTTAACCTCTAAATATCCTATATACGTTTAGGATTCAAGTTCTTTTGTTTATAAATAAACAACTTCAGTTCTTGTTGCAAAGGCTTTTCTAAGCATTATCCGACAGTACACTCAGCTTCGCGTTTTTTCCCTCCTTTAACACTGACATCTGTTTGCTTGTTAAATGGATTGTATAGACGAAAGAATTGATTGAGAAGTATTCCCAATCCACAACTTTTTATTTCTAAATTGTTGGAAAGAATCGATACTAGAGATTTATTGTTGAGACGAGAGAGAGAAGCTCTTTCTCAACTTAAAAAATAAAAAAAAAGTTATTTATTTATTTTTTTTTTTTACGTTTACAATGGCAGACATTTACAAAACAAATTTATCTTACTTATTTGTATAAAATATATATTTTGAAAAATTATGCTCTTTCAACCTGTATCTAACTTGAAAGTTTTCTGATATCTCAAAATAATTCTTGTGATGCTTATTTAAATTTTTTATTTAGTGGATAATAAAAATAACAAAACATTTCTTTAAATAAAAACCTTGCAAAAGCAAATTACTTAATTTGAGCAATATTACATTTTAAATAAATCTTTTAAAGTAAGTACTATCTCCAGTTTGCTGTATCTTATCACATAATGAATATCGGAATATTTTATAATATAATCTAAAAATTTATATACCCATATAATTATTAATAATTGTTCATTAGATAAAAGCTCTTATTTATAATTACAGGTGTTTATAGTTAAATTCAGGTCTTACAAATCTAAACACAGCAAATGCTCCAAGTGGTAGTTGTTATATGCAGAAATTATTGTGGACACACATTATGGCACCAAACATACCTCTTACCAAAACCTCTTACCAAACCCTCAAACATACCAAAACCTCTTGTTTGTGCATTGCACGCATAAAAAGTTCAGTTACTTCTCAATACTTTGATATATGATTTCCTACAGATTCTAGCAAACTTTCCATAAAATTTTCTGCGATCTCTTCTTCAGTTTGAAAACTACCATTCTAACACTTGCCATACAAGCATTTCTTTACCGTTTCGCCAAATTTATTCTCTAAATTTCAAATCATCATCGTGATTGGTTTATTATATTTTATGAATTTATTTCCAATGCACAATGTAGAGTCAGAAGCTAAGTATTTAATAAATAAACACCTTTAATATAACATGTTGCCCTGTTTGTAGAATATGATGAGAACTATATGCTCATTCATAGTACAAGTATGTGCTTGCATTTGTTAAAGAATTATTAGTAATCTTTTAGATCATATGGTATAAACAATTGTTAAACTTTAATTTTTTAAATATTATAAAATAAGAAAAAAAAAGAAAATCGGTGCTTGTTTTTACTAATAATGTTAAATATTGAACTTGGAATGCATATATTGTATAAATATATACATATTCTTACTTTTGTATTTCGCCAGCACAAAGTCTGTATACAATGTTGACAATTACGCTATGAGGTTAAATCTCAGAAATAAAATTGGTAGAAATAATAACATTCAACCAAAACATATGATTTTATAAAAATATTCACAATTTTGAGTTGTTTTAACAAATTCAACCTATTTAAATTACATCCAACGATTTTTCTTCGTACTTTTTCTCTAGAATTAAATGTTCATTGTGCTAATAGCGAAATGGAACTAAAACGAAGTTTAAATTAGATTGTACTTTTCAATTTTAATAAATTTCAAGAGGTTATATGAAGCTTTTCGCAATTACCATTAAACACAATGTTCAGTGTTATAGAAATATTTTTGCACATGTAACTTTGGATTTGTAAGTTTTCTAAAAAAAAGTCTTTTAAAAAGAATTCAAAGAATCTTTACTCATTTTCCTAGAGTAGTAATCTGCCAGGAAAAAAAATTTGCATTCTGAGAAATTTCCGTGGTGGCAGCAGATGGTACATACATCCAAAAAGACCCATGCCAGCAAAGTGAATAACTTTGTTGCTGTAAAGGCTGAAATTCTATGGCCTGAAGCTGCTTAGAAAGATGTGGAAATGAGTGCTTCGGTATTGGCCTCAAACCATGTGGAAAATCTTTGTTCGTTTATGCATAGACAGCATTCTTTTCTGTTTCTTGCAATCATTTTGAATGTATTTCGAACAAGATTTTCATAGATGAAATTCGGAACTTCTTTTGTGAATCTAAAACATATATTGCCAAAAAATTTGTTTCTTGTTTCAGATTATAACAAATGTAAGAAGAGAAGGAAAGAAAAAAAAGTTCTTATCTGGAGTTGGAAATTTTGAGAACTGCTATATATTATCTGGTCCCCATGTTACGAAACAATTTTTAGAATAAAGATCCCATTATGTACACACCCTTTTCTTGACTAAGCCAAGTGGAATAATCCCTTCTTCGAAAAAGCTGTCAGACGACGATTCCATCTGAACTCTGAAATACTTTATTTATTCTTTCGTTGGAAATATTCTTTGAAGTAAGAAATAAAGTTAAATAATGTTGCAACTTGAATTATCAGTAATAAATATTAGATTGATGTGATAATTACTTTTGAAATTCTTCTTTTTTTATTTTATTTTATTTAAATAGAAATATAACTTATTTAAACTGAATTTTTCTTAATAAAGTTTTACCTCTAATAGGCAAAACTAAAGGCGTACAATTTAATATGGCAAGAAGCCCAGTTATTGGTTTGAATACTTTGGAGATGAGTTTTGCAATCAGAAAAGAGGGGATTAGATTTAGATAATGTTTACAGTGGACATTTAAAGAATTTTTTTTGCAAAAGTCGGAGGGTTACTTACGAATAATTCCAAGGGCAATAATCCTGTCTCGACAAGAATTCAAATTGTGTTTGTTTATGTTCGGTAGAAGATATATTATATATAAATTAATTTGTTCTTGTTTTGTTTCATGCGGCAAATTTAAATTTATTATTCAACTAATTCATTGTAACTGTAACGATGGAGGGAGACCAAACGTGCGTGCGGCAATGTGTAAATTAAAATTTTAAGTAATATTGTTTGAATGTAACAAATCCCTCTTCGCCCCCTCGGTGAATCCTCGTGTCCCGTGATAGGCCCTTTTTCTGACTCAACTTACATGAATAGGGCTTAAAATCCGCCAAAGTCGTTCTAGCAACATGTGTGTTCTCTCTGGTTTTTAGCGATTTCAGATTTCTGAGAATTTTCACTGCTTTTTCAATAGCTCTTCTGAAGACGTCGAATATGTTCTGATTTTTACCAAGGTAAAGGGCACTATCAATTATGATAACGTGCACAACTAGTTGGTTACAGTCCTACCGCGATCAAATTCCAACTTGGGCTGGTAGGCCTTCCTTCATCAGGCATAATACGACCCTTAAAGAAGCAACCAATGAGTTAATGATTTTAGGATAAGAAATTGATTGATTTACACGAACTGTAGATAATGTTAATCCTTACTTGTTTTTTTTGCATACAACATTCTTATATAATTACTGTGCTTTTCATTTCAATTTCCGTTCCACCTTCATAGTGAAATAACTTTAATCAGCAGAAGTCCGAATGTTTTAAGCATTTTAAGTATTTATGCTAAATAACTATTTTTTTTCCTCACGTTGCATTGTGCCTAGGGCTATGTAGTCCGTACCAATTACGAATGCTCATCTTATACTCAGGCCTTGTAGTCCATATCAGTTACAAATGCTCATCTTATACGCAGAGCTATGGGTCCATACCAGCTACAAAGGTTCACTTTGTACCCAGGGCTATGCAGTCCATACCAGTTACAAAAGTGAGAGTGGAACATCGGTGATCCTCACGTTAACCACGAACAGCTCACCCACGGTTGGACTTTTAGGGGTAACTGTTGTGCAGTGTCATATGACAGAAAACCCTGAAAAGTTTAACCAAGCCACTTGACTACAGATTCAAGACAATTCACACAGTCAGAATTGACATAGAGTCCCTTCGTTTCTGAAAACAATGACTACAACAATGTGACCAGCGGATTCGAACCCGCAAGCTGCATACAATACCACTGAGTCACAAATGGGGTAAGCTAAACAGCTAAAAGGCGCAATAATATTTTTATAAAGTAAAGCATAAAAATCAATAGTGAAAATTTTGCAGCAGATTATTTAAAAAAAAACATCAAGCTCTATAGAAAAAATCAAAGGTCAATTTTTTGCAAACATTGGAACGCAAAGATTGTCCAATCAGTCTTCCATTGAAATGTCTTCCTTCAACCTAACAAAGCCAATCCGATAAGACTATTTACGGATAGGAAAACTGGTTAAAAAAAAAAGTATGTTTCATATCCAGAGGGTGCAGCGATCTGAGAAAGATTGAATAAAATTTTTGCGTGATTTTCAGCGCGATCTTTTTCTTTACTCTCCGTCCGAAAATCTAAAACACCTCAAAGTATAGAATCTCAAATAGTTCTGACAAGCTGACCCAGAAAAGAAGCCATTTTTAGTCACTTAAAAATTCATACTTAAACTGCTGGAAGGAATTTTGTTTTAATTATTTTTCTTCAGATTGCCCTTTTTTTACCATGATTAATAATGATTCTAATCACTTTAGATTATTTGTTATAAATTAATTAATCCATTCGTCAATCCCACCTCCACGTTCATCGTAAGATTAAATATCCCATTATTCATCAATAGTCCATTTGATACCATTCTATCCATATTGACTAAACAGAAAATTGCGTTAAATAGAATAATGACTACTTATAAAAAGCTTATTTTATAAATACTTTTTTCTGTAATATCTTATTAATAATATTATTGAGTAGAACAATATTTATCGAACATTCGTTGATATTAAAAAGGAATGAAATGTTTGCCGTATATTGATAACTAATGCTTTCGTTTTTCAATCAAAATAAACATCAACAGTTGACACAAGCAGATGAAATAGTTCTTCATGAGTAATAATTAGTATAAAATAAAAAGTAATAATCTTATCCCTTCAGCATAGGACAGAAAGCCTAATATGTGTGAGCAAATTCCTCAGTCGGATTCCTTAGAAATGGATTCTCGTTGCCATCCATTGAAACGAAATGAAGGTCAACTTCTCCATCAACAGTATGTACTGAGAACTTTATGATATCCCTATTCTTCTCAACTGTCACAGTGCTACAGATATAAACAGGAAAGTATGTACGCCTATCCAACACGATGCCTGCCTATGCCATTAAACATCCAAAGCCGTAGCGATCTGTCTTGGATGATTGAGATAAGTTACTAGATATCTGGTTATCTCGAGAAATATTTATGTCGAGATTTAGTGGGTTTTTTTAACCGGGATTCATCAGTGAATTAAACATTCCCCCACCGATCTCTAGGTCCAAAGTCGATTTTCTCTATACCATATTAAACGTGTTATTCAGCGAGCAGAAGTGAGCGAAAATTCGAGCGAGTATTCCTCTGTGAATACCATACCATTTGCAGTTACCAAAGATTATTTTTCTATTATAGCTTACATTACAAGCTCCACAGGTAATGTCATATTTTCACACTATTACATTTCTCGAAACTTATGCATTGTAATGGTGGGGTCCCTTAGACAATTTTTATACTCTCTCTGCGCATTTTATACGACATTGCTAATTGCATCTTTGTTGCATTTTGCAGCATTGCTTTTGTTTGCTTGTTTATGTGGCACTGTACAATTTATGCAGTAATATTGAATTTTTTGGTGTATATTTGCACCTTTTAGAAAATTGACAAACATATATAAACAATGATTTATAACCTTATTCATCGAAAGGTTGCAAAGGTAAGGAACATTACCATTAGGAATATATTTCTCGGTATAGCATATTCGTAAAATGCAACAAATTACTTTTATAAATTCCAATACATACTTTTATTTCAAGATTCAAAAAACGAATTATTGTTTCCTTTAGTGTAAAAAATTATTTTGAAAATACTCACAAATATAACATCATTTAACACCTTAATGGTTCAGTTTTTTTAAGTAGTTTTAATTTTTTTATTATTATCATTATTAGAAATATAACCCTTTGATTCATCACCAGATATTTTGAGATCATCTTACGATATACCACTTCTCTATCTCTAAAAATATCTTCAAATAGCGTAAAGTAAATGCTAACGGTCCTAAGCAGTAAATAAAGCGCACATATTTGCCAATCTTTCAGGTGCTAAACGACGTCAAGTCAGATGTCTGGGAAACCACTTGAAATCGTGATCATAAAATAATCAAACAACATAAAAGGATACGATTTGTACGATATAACGTGTAAGCTTATGTTTACCTCAGAATAACACAAAAGAGCCCAAATATTCCTTTTGCCACAAAAAAAAAATAATTTTCGTACGAGCTAACTCGTGATATTCTGGAAAGATACAAATATGAGGCACTGGGGCTAATCTTTTAAGGGGCTAATTTCCTAAATTCTGTTTCTCTATTTTTTTGGGACAAACTTCGAACCAGCAATGAGCAAAGCGTCTACATTTTATTGATCACGTACAAAACAACTAAAACTTAATCCTTGATTTTTTTTTTCTCTACCACCCGCATGTCTACTGCTGAGAGCCAAAAATCGGTTTTGAAAAAGAAAAAAAAGAATAAAAAAAGTCGCCAAACTTTGTTTCAAAATTAGAATCTTACTTTTATTTTGAACGTGCAACACATAAACACAAACCCTCAATCTCATTAGTTAATTTTTTTTCTCTTATTTTTAACTGCATTCTTTGCAAATTTTTAAAAGAAATAGCAAGTGTAAAAATACTTTCAATTTAATCTGTGCAATGCTTTTTGATTTTTGTTTTCTGTATTTGAAATTTGCTATTGTTTTTAATTCATAAATTCGTTTAAAAAAATTGAGCAAGAATAAAAATTATCCTTAGATTTATTCAAACATAAAAAGAATTCACATTTTACATTACAAAATCAATTACCTTATAATAATTTTCTGTCATAAATTATGATTATTTAAAATAAAATTAAACAGCCATAAATGTTTAGCTTTTTCTTAATTCTGAATATGTTCCAATATGTTTTGAAGACAATAAATTTGTGCAACAGCTATATAATTATTTGATAATTTATTATACGAAAACAAGAACATTTTAACTCTAGTAAATAATTATTATTTTATCTTTGTAATACAACCAACTTCGTAGCTTACAACCAATTTATTTTAAAATTGAATTTGAAGTAGTTTCCGTGTTTTTATATTTTCTTGTGACATTAAATAATCTCTGTAACATACAATATCACCTCAAATTTACACATAATCAAGCCCCTTTATGAAATTAAATTGTTGAGGTTTTTCCCTTTTTGTTTTCCATAAATATTAATGGATAATACAAAACTTTTAACAAAATCATCTCAGAAGAATTTTCGAAAATTCTACATTAACAGAAATTTGAAGGAAAATTAAAGAATACATATTTTTCTATATAATTTTCTGTTTTTTACATTTCTGTTTTTTTTTTATATCTATACTTAATTTTCTGTTTTTCTGTATAATACAATTTTGCAAATAATAACTCAAATTTAATTATGATAGGATATTTCAATGCATAAAAACATCTTTATGAAACAAAATTGACGAAGTTTTTCCACATTATTTAATTTTTAATAAATATTGTTGAATAATACAAATCTCCTCAAAATAAAAAATTCATGTAAGAGCTTGGAATTTTCCTTCATATTTCTGTTATTGAAGAAAACAGAAATATGAAGGAAAATTTAAGAATACATATTTTTCTATATAATTTTCCATAACATAAGGTATCACTTAAAAAATTACATAAAGACAATATTACACATAGTTGACAAATTTAACTATGATAGGATACTTAAATGCATAAAACGTGTTTATGAAACAAAATTGTCGAAGGTTTTTACGTTATTTTATTTTTCAAAAATATTGACAAATAACACAAATCTGCTCGAAACAAAGAAATCGCGTTAGAGCTTTCGAAAATTCTATTTTCTTCAATAAAAGAAATCTGAAGGAAAAAATAAAGAATACATATTTTTCTGTTACAAAGTTAAACTAGAGTGAAGATGAAGCCAAAAGAAAAGAAACGTTGTATAACGGAAGAAATTCCAACGAGTGATTTTTGTGCTATTTTTCCTGTTTTAAAAATGCATGGCAGTTTTTCTATTCTCTGAAACAACACGTGCTTTTCTGACATCCGTCTGAATTCCATTTGTACTCGCTCAATGCGTTCTTGCATGTTAACTTTCCTCCACCATGACAATAAACCGACCAACGATGGAAAAAAGAAAAACTCTTTCTAAACGATTGAGTTTTCCTTTTTCAATCGGTTTCATAGACAAATTATTTCTTGTAAATTTTAAGATAAAAAAAAGAGATGTTAATCTCAAATATCGGATATTAAAGTGAGAATAGAAAAATGTTATGGCAAATTATTTAAAACGACGTTCATAAGTAAGCATCGAACTTATTAAACTTTTTCAAAAATTTATGTAAAGAAACATGTAATATTCTAAGAGATTTTTGCAAATTTTCAATACTTTTAGAGCTATTTATATTTAAGAATAAAAAGGAAATTCATTGACCATTTAAATGATGTTAAGAAAAATGCAATTTCTAAAGCTCATAATAATTATGTTCTATTCCTGAAGATAACTATTATTAGCCATCAAAGCTTCCCTTTTTTTTCTAGACGAAGAAATAGGAAAAGTAAATATTCAGAAAAGATATCTAGAAAAATATATCTCCAATATTGGGATTATTTCCAATGCTGAGTTAAAGAGAGAAGGCTATATAAAATCTTCATCTCCGCGCTTAATTCATTGGAATTTGAACAATGAAACTATAGGTCAACGCTGCCTTCTCATAAAATATCCTTCTAATAAATTTTCTTTTTACTTGATGTAATGGAAGCGATTATATTCAAATTTCAGACTTTAGACAAATTGTGAAAACTTGGAAACAAACTATTTAAAAAACTATGAAACTGTTTGACAAATTTTACGAACTGTAAGCTGCAAAAGAAAAAAAACGAAGGAAATATCATTGATAAATACACTGTTCCCAACAATTAAAATCAGTAGAATCGTTGCGATTATACGACTAAAATTATATATATTTTCAAAAATATTTCTCAGTAGATATAAAAGATAATACTGTATCAAAAAATATACTTAAATTAGAGAAACTGCTGTTGTTCAAAACAACACAAAACCATCTGCTGTTTTTGCAAGTACAATTTGAGTAGTGAAATTTCGAGACAACAATGTTTTCGATATGGGTATTCGCCCTCATTTATCGGAATAATTATTAATCTAAGAACAGAATCAGCTGTTCAAAGCTATAAATGAAGAAGACCTGGGTTACAAGTACCACAAATGACTTCAATTTTTAGCTAATAACAAGAAGGCCACAACACCAGTATTCTGGTAGCAGCCATTGGAATGTTGGTATTCAGATCAATTGTGCTCAGAAGGCTTCACGATAGAGGATTATATGCATGAAGTCAAACATTTCGTGTATTCTCATACCACCTCATATTTTCCTACCACCGAAATGAAAATTTTAATCCAGTTAAGTCCAGATTTTATTTGTTTACTCAATGAGATTGTTGATCAGACGAAAGAAGGGAAACAACAGTTATGACAATCTTATCCATGAAAGAAATAGACATGGTATGTTACGATGTTGTTTATTTCCACGATACAAATTAATCTTATCATTTTTCTTTTGCACTTAACTTATAAAGCCTTATATGAACTAAATTTTTAGAAAATTTCATTTAATTTTAATTATAAATTCCGCAATCATACTTTTCATGATTTTTCATTAATTTTTTTAAAACGGGTTTTATTTTTATTTTATTATAAAATGATAAAATCAGTAATTTATATTTTTTAACATTTAAACTCAGATTTTGCAAAATCTTAAATGCAATAATTATTTAAATCTTTTCAAAATAATTAAACTGAGTAATTAAGTTACATTAAATTCGTTGGCCAGAGTGGCCTGACGGATAGCGCACCAGTTTCCGAGATACAGGAATGTATCTCTAAACACAACAATTATAGCCAAACCAAAATTATCTTGTTTATGCTGGACATTGGCATGTTAAATCCATAAGTTAGAATATTCTTGCATTCAAGGATTCAGGATAACACGCTTAGGAAGACTCATTCCAAATTGAAGTTCGAATTATAAAGTCCTATCTCGGATGTGGAAGAAATAACCCTTCTTGCAAGACGAGTCTGAATCAAATGCAGAATAAATGAGTCAAAAAGGAGACGCATTAAGTGAGTCTGAATCAAGTGCATATTAATTATCATTAACTTTCGATTTAAAACAAAATTTACCTGCTTTCCATAAAAACTTCACATTTTCTATATCAGGATTTTGAGAATTAATGAAATCTGAAAAATAGTTCTGATAATAAATTAATCATCATGAGAAAGTGACATAAAAGATCGAATAATGTCGCTTATATTTAAATGTATTTTTTTTTAATTTAAAAAGCTTTTAAGCAACCTTTTCATTTGCATTAAAAGTAGAATAAGTTTTATAATGGAAATGGACAAAAATTTAATTTAAATGCACTAAAAATTCATCTTTAGTTCCAAAAATCAGACTTCAAGTAAAGTTTATCTTTCTTTAAAAAAATTAAGTTTCAAGTTGCTTAGAAAGCTTAAAATACAAACTTATCCAAAAACGTAAAAAAATGGGAGATTAGTTTTTTGTCGACATCCCTGTCTTTTTTTTTCCCACATACTTAAATATAAAAGATCGATTCGCTGTTACTATCATGCGTTTTAAATTTTATTCTTTGTTTAAATCGTGAATCGTGAGTATCAAAATCAATATTTTGTCCTTCACGATTTAATTGCAAAAAAACTGTTATATACATATGTAACAAAACACCAGCTTTTTACTTTTATATTTTCATCCGTTTTATAAAATATTTGAATATTGAAATTAATTAGCTATAACTGTTAAAGTTTAGTTTTTAATATCCAGTTAATCACTTGGATTGAATGTTACTAAATTGAATAGTTATATTTCACCATATAGTTTAATTGATTTTTTTTATTTTAACAATCATAATAAATGTTGTTAAAACAAAGATTACTGTGAAAATTCGTCAAAAACTCTGAAGAAATATTAATTGGCCACTTTTTTTTGAAAATGGTATAATTTCATTTATTCATATCTTGTGGTATATAAATATTTGATGTCTTCGTTTCAATTAATTATATAGTTTTGACAAAACCTAAAATTAATATTAGAATATTGTGTAATATTAGCCATATTATTAATTATGAAAAGACAATATAATGACCTTAAACATTATTGGAGAAAGCGTAAAACATAGACGTTTCAAAAATGTAAAAATGTAAAAATTGATTTTTTAATCTAATTCGCATTTTAAAGGTATACGCATACTTCAAATGAAAAAGAATTATTTTAGCAATTACCCACATAAACTTCATATTGTCAAAATAAAAATTTTAATTTAGATATAAGAAAAGAAGAAGCAACTAACAAGGAATAATTAAATTTTATTGACGATAATTTTCGGTAAACAAAAAATTTTCAATTCGCGCATATTATACAAACAAACAAAAAATGTGATTTCTCGGATGTAAATGAGTTTCAATAAGGGATATGGTTTCTCCTGACCGAAACCAACGGTATGGAATCAACGAGTGACTAAGGTACTTCTCCCTATTCCTTAGAAGACAGCTTTCAAACTGCTAAATTGTTTCTGGGGGTGATAAGCGACTAATACCTCATTCTCTCTAGAATGTTCCAAACATGTTCTATTGAGTACTTCTGAGGTATTTAATGACCAATCCATTCGATAGATTTCTTTTCGAAAAGGTAATTGTCCACAAGCTAAGTACGATGTGGTCTGGCGTTATCAGCCATCAGAATGAATTCATCCCCAATTGCAATAGGTCTGAGGATCTCATCCCGATATCGCTGAGCCGTTAGTGCTCCATTCCTGATAATGTGCAGGTCCTTGTGGTCATTGATAGAAATACCGACCCAGGTCATCACTCCACCTCAGCCGAATCAGACACTTTCATGCACAAACGCAGGAGTAGTTCGTGTACCAGGTTCTTCCAAATCTGCCTATCGCCAGATTGTACACCAAAGCGGGACTCCCGTCTGCGATGCTACTGCGCTCTCCTGCCGTGGACAGTACGGTGGTTCTAAGTCAAAGAAGCACAAATAGGCCAGCGAGCATACAAACCCACATGATGGAGTCAGTTCGAACAGGCTGTGTCGAACGTTTGGTACCATTAGCCTTTTGAAGATGTTGTTTTAATAATTTTCCTTCAACAGTGCGTTGTTTCCTGTCCATTAGTGCTAAAAACCGATCTTCCTTTTGTGTTTTGCAAGCGTACGACTTGTATCGTACTTGTAGCTGACCCGCCTCTAAATTACCGATGGCTCTTTAGGTTACCCATTTAGCCAAGTCATCTTACTGAGACATCGATGTCATTGTTACAAATCATTCAGCGCGTGTCATTTTTTTTTTAATTTCCTCCTACAGAAGGAATGCTGCAGTTAACACCGTCACAGACATATTTTGAATAATCCTAAGTGGGAAATCATTATAATTTTCCTTTTATAACTTCTATTTCATTTTTGTTCAAAATAAATTGTCGATTAAAGGGTTATTTCATACCGAACTCACAATATCCTATAACTGTTTTTGGTAGTGTAATTTCCACTTTCCACTCTTTCTTTCATTCTCCAATAAATCACCACTTTTTTTTCAGTCCATCAAACGAGTGAACGTTCGCACATAGGGTAATAAAACAAACACTCTTTAACCATTCGTGAATCGATATAAAGTAGCAACGACAGCTTTATGGTCTTGGGAATAGTTTTGAGGAATATGTGTGCATTCATAATTCTTAAGGCCAATATGGATTGATTTAAGTATGTATCGATCCTTGATGATCATGTACATTTTTGCATGCAGATTGATATTTTAGAGAATGAAGGCATGTTTCCTACATGACTGTGACATGTCTCATACAGCTTGATTTATACATGAGGGGTTAGAAAAACTTTAACTGTACTTATCTATCCCCCAAATTCCTATGAATTAAGCTTAATTGAACGTATATGAGACTACCTTGATTGGGTTACTTGCTCAATGCTTACTCTAAATCTAAACCTCTAACAGCTGTAAACTGAACTGCAGTCAGTATGACTTAATATTTATGTGAACATTCCCAGCACTTCACTGAGTCTCTCTCAGTCTCCCGCCCACACACTGTTCGAGATTCACGAGGTGGTTATTCTAGTCACATTAATGCGACATGATTCGGTATAATTATGTACCAATACATGTATAGGAAGATGCGGTGTGTTAACGATGGTTCTGCGTCTTTATTAAGAGGAATGTTATGCTCTGAAATTTCTGATATATATCACCCGCAGTTTCGGAGCTTGGGTGATATATATATATATATATATATTTGTGATTTAGAAAAGTATCAGCGGAGAGTGTCAAGAAATACAGAGGAGATTTTTAGTAAAATAGTCTCTACATAATAATTTGAAAATTGAATTTACTAATTCTTTAATTAGCAACGATGAAAAGCCTAATATAATTATACTTTTTTAAATGGCAGCTAAGCTGTGGGACAGTAGTTTTTTTATATTTTCATTGTAAGTTGATTTTTTTTTAGCAATATACCTAAAAAATAAAATATATTTAAAAGCATGGTATTATAAGAAAAAAATTAAAAATGTAATCAATAATCTTAAAAAAACCTTTTTCTTCAAAGTGCAGTAATACATAACACTTTTTTTGTTGAATACAAACATAACGTATAAAACCAATAATCAAGTTAACTGACTTAGTAAGTTGCTTTATATTAAGCAATAATAAAAAAAAATCAACATTTTTTACATTTATAATAACATAAGATAAAAATTCATCTCAATTGGCATTGGAATTTTTTTAATTATTTAACAATACATAATTTTTTTTATTTCTGTTCACAATTCACCACAGCATACATAACAGAAATAACATACACAAATATCTAATTCATTTCTTTTGGGCAATATTTAAAATTACTACAAATATCGAAGGAATTTAGCATGTAAAAAAATTAGTTCTAAGCCTTCATAACAGTGCAACATTTTAAACTAACCACATAAATCTTGAAAACGAACACGAAGTTTAAAAAATATGGCATTTTACTTCAAGTATATCTGTAATCTTCTTCTGCGTTGCGCAACAGCCCCACGGTGGACGAAGGCCGTCTGCGTACTCTCAGATTCCGAAACATGAGATGTTTTCTTTTTACTGGATAGGATTGTCAGCCTTATGCTGAAAGCTCTACTATCATATTAGACCGATACCTACTGTCTAAGGTAGATTCCGAGCATCCATGTTAACAAAGCCTGTCACACCGAGCGCCAGAGTATTAATCACTCGGACACCAGGCCCCTATCTATAATGTATAAAAGTAAAATTTAAAAATATTTATAATTATAAATGAAAATTTATTTGTCTCCCTCATAAATGAAGAACATTATTTCTATTAAGAAATTATTTTTCACCTTAATCATTAAATAAATCTGAATAAAATTAATACTAAAACAGTATGACATGTTTACTGCTCATTGTAGTAGATATATATTTGAATATTTACTACATGTATATTTCTTACTATATATATATAAATATAGTTATCGTGTTTACTGAAAAGTTATCTATATACTGTCCTAAACGGTTTTTACTAATTGGTAAAAACTAGAATTTAATATATATGTATAAATTATGTAATATGCTATCAATATTTAGGATAAACAAAACCTTTAAATTTTATGGAGGAATAAACAATTTCATATTCTATATAAATTCCCTAACAGTTATAATTTATGGAAATTGGTTTTCTACAAATGTTCGGTTTATGGACTGTAATGCGAATATATATACAGTTATGATATTAACTGAAATTTTATTTGGTGTTTTTTCCTATGGTGTTTTTTTCTAGCTGGTAAAAATAGAATTTAATAATTATGTATATGTTATCTGATATGCTATCAATACTTATGATAAACACAACCCTTATATTTTAGGAAGATACAAACAACTTTATATTTTATATAAATTCTTTATCAGTTATAATTTATGGAAATTGGATTTGAACGAGTTGTTTGGCTTATGCAATGTAATGAGTAAAATGTTAACACAAATTAACTTTATTTCGTTTAGCCAGACAGCTTATAAAGAACTTTTTTCCTACTTCTAATTTCCGCGACTTCTTTACTTTATGCTATTTGCATAAAATCGCGAATTTTTCTTATGAGTAGATATTTATATGCACACCATCTGACTTTTATTATGAAGATCAACGAAATTTAACTACAGATTATGAGATAGTTCTTGCAACTTCATCTAAATAGTTTTATAATACTTATTTATATAACTTACAATTGGATCATATCTATAAAATGTTTACAAATATATTACTTTATAAAGTCTATGCACTATATTTAAAATAATTCGTTAAATAAATTCAGATTTCTAGAAAATATTTTCAACAGTTTGCAATTTTTTTAATGTTTTATTATATAATAAAAAAATAATAAATAATGTTTATATATTACATGTCACTATGTGATTTCCTTCGTTTCTCGTTGTTGCTTTCATATTCCTTGTGTTATTTTTATTTTATTGCTTCTAGCCTGCCGTTGGAAATAAAAAAAATAATGCTTATATTATAAATAATGAATCAGATTATTTTATCTATAAAATAATATATATCAAATAAAACTTTTCATGAATTTCAGACTCAAAAATATATTTATTTCATTAATTAAATTCGGATGTTGGGAAAACACTTCCAACTTCTCCAAAAAGGAATCTTGTTATCTATAACAAATATTTCAGATAAGAACTTTTAATAGAACTTTCTTAAGGCGAAAATCAATGAATTTGACAATATCTTATTAAATTCAATATTTTCTCCCTCAAACGACTCCAATCTTTTCAGAAACAAAAAAAGAAATAATAAAAATTCGAACGTGACAAGAGCTTCATTTCCTCTTTGTGGCAACATCTCATTACAGCTCACGGGTTTTACCCGTTAAGAACTGCTGCAAATACTTTCTGCAGCAAAATCCCGTTTTGGTACTTCTTTTCAAAATCTTTGCGAAGTAAACAATTTAAAGGGCAATTTAAAGGATACCGTTAGAACTCTCGATTGGCGAACGTCGTTATAGAGAAGATTTAACGGGGCTTTACTAGACACTAATGATTAGTTAAGTACAATGTTCTTTAGGAGAGTTAAGTGCTGTTAAAATGGTATTAGGATATGTATTTTTAATCTCTTTTAAAGTTTCAAATACGGTCCCGTAGGAATGAACGTGTTTCGCATGATGAAAATAAAAGGTGCCAAGGTTTTTTTTTTTTTACAACTGTGGTTAAGTAATTTTGTATTGAAAAATAAACTAAATATAATTAATAGAGTTCTTCCATATGGTATTTGTGTTAGAATAAAAAATACGGAGTGATTATAATTAAAGTCTCACTTTCAAAATGTTGTAAAGAAAGAACCATTTGTCACAATGAGTTCAAATTTGAACTGAAGATACTTGAAGAAGGGGGAAACGATACGGCATCAAAATAGTTCGAAAATGTATTAATAGATGACGCTGTAAGCGGCGTAGAGAAAGTTAATTCGGCTGCCAGTGATATTTTGAATGGAAATGACAAAGTATTTGGCATGAGTTGCACATTAAACCAACTGTAGTGTTCAATGTGCTTGATAGTTCGGTTTTTTGACGGAAAAAATGACTTCCAAGTCATTCAACAGTTGTGACACTGTTAGTGGAAAGCCCATCCACCACGGCAAGGTCATACCAAATTGGAATTGTGGGAAATTGGGAAAAATTGATGGAACTTTTTTTGTTGGCATTCCATTTTCCCCTTCTTCAAGTATCTTTAGTTCAAATTTGAAGTCATTGTGACGAGTGGTTCTTTCTTTACAACATTTTGAATGTGGAACTTTAATTATAATATGTTGATGTATGTTGATAAAATTAAAATTAGTTTTTTTTTTCATAAAATTCATTATAAAAATTTTGTAAATATGAAGGATGATATTAACGTATTGATATTCAGTAGATATTAACGTTCAACTAGTGGTCTATTAATAAAGTTTAAAAAATGAAGGATGACAAAAGGGAGGCATATGTTTGAATCCAGTATTGGCCTGCGTTGCAGTCCCTGCGTTTGGAAAAAAAAAACATTACATTTTATTACAATTTTATATGAAAAAAATTTGTATTTCCTATGTCCATTTAGTTCGATTAAAAAAATTTTATTAATTAAATTAATTATTTTATAATTATAATAAATATATATTAATGGTCGAATTGTAGCCAGCAGAAGGATAAGGAGGAATAAGTTATTGGTGTGCGTTGCAGTCCCAGTTTTCAATTATTATAACAATTTCCGTCAGCGTTTTACACCGACAACTAAGCTACTTGACGGTAGTTATCATGTCTTCCTTAATAATTTCAAGAACAATATATAGAACAAAAAATCTCTTATGTAAAAAATTAAAAATAAATTTTCATCTTAAAAATTTCTATTAAACTCAGCAGAAATATTGTCTGGAACGAATAAATAAACTTTTTATTAGTCTAATTATTTTTATTCAAATCAAATGTAATAAATTCTCCTCCTAAAAAATCAAATCTAATAAATTCTCATCCTAAAAATTCTGTTCTGATAAATTCTCATCCTAAAAATTCTGTTCTGATAAATTCTCCTCCTAAAAAATCAGTTCAAATATATTCTCCTGAAAAACAACTCAAATAGATTTTCCCTCCTAAAAAATCAATTCTAATAAATTCTCGTCCTAAAAAATTAGTTCTAATAAATCCTCATCCTAATAAATCAATTCTAATAAATTCTCATCCTAATAAATCAATTCTAATAAATTCTCATTCTAAAAAATGTAATAAATTCTCCTCCTAAAAACCAGCTCTAATGAATTCTCATTCTAAAAAATCAATCGTAATAAATTTCCTCATAAAAACCAGCTCTAATAAATTCTCATCCTGAAAAATCAATTGCAATAAATTCTCATCCTAAAAAATCAGTTCTAATAAATTCCCTTCCTAAAAAAATCAATTCTAATAAATCCTACTAAAAAACAATTTAAATAGATTTCCTTTGCTAAGAAATCAATTCTAATAAATTCTTATCCTGAAAACCTCATTTCTAATAAATTCTCATCCTAAAAAATCAATTCTATTAAATTATCATCTTAAAAAAATCAATTCTAATAAACTAAGCAGAAATATTATCTGAAACGAATAAATAAACTTTTTTTTTCTAAATGCGCAAGTACGATTAACAGAATTTATCTATGTTAAAATTTTAAACTTATTACCTCTCAAAACTGTTTTTACAAACTCTTATTAAAAACTATATTATATCTAGAGCAGAAAGTATGAAATACATATTGTAATTAAAATCTAATCTCTTTTTTGTTGTAAATATAGCACAATGATTTTCAAAAGGAATATGACATAAAACTTAAAACAAAATGTTTAGTGTTTCGATAAAATTATATCGCATTTTGTGGTTTATTAAAAAGTTCAGATAATATTAATAATGATATAGATAATTAAGAGTATATTTTTTTATGTAACTATGAAGTAAATTAATGTTTATATCATTTTCTTACAATAAAGATGGCCTGTCAAGTTAACACCCCATAAAATTATATTTTCGATAACTTGTGCTTTTGCTGTAAGAATGAATTTTTTTTTTATGTCAAAGAAATATTACTTACAAAACAGAAATTCGGTCTTTTATGTCTTTAATATTAGGAATTTTGAGCCTACGAGTTTCCAGCTTTAATTTTTATTACATTATTTTACATTTTTAATCTTATTTATTTTAATCAAAATAAATGTTTTTCGATCAAATAAATAGGATTAATTTTTAATAATTGAGATTAATTTTTTTTTTTTTTTTGTTGAAAGAAAGTAAATTTTCATGCAAAATTTATCTGAAGATTTTAATAAATTCTCAATGGAATTAAAAAAATTCTAAATGTTGAAGAAAAAAAATATATTTGAGAATGTTTACACTTCTAATTTCAAATAATTCGTAACATTTTATCTATTTATTTATGAACTTGTTGAAAAATATTTCATCAATCTTAATCATAATATTATAATATTAATTAAAATTTATTTATTTAATAATGTATTTCTCAAATCTGAAATTTAGTTAATAATACATAAAGTATGATGCAATTACATGTGTATTAATATTTGTTGACTATTTTATACTTTGTCATGATAAATTTCTGATGAATGCAAATCTTAGTATGTGTATACTTATTTTGTTCAATGTTAGCATTTTATCTATTAAAAATTAACCAAAATAAAATAAAAAGTTATAATTAATTTTAAAAGTAAGTTTTTAAAATTAAAAATCAACCAAAATCTTCCTGTTAATTTCAGCTACAACGTTTGCTAAAAAATCATATGATACTCCTATTTATAATAAAAATTTATTATTCTAACATCTAATGTAATTTTATTTTTATTTATTCTTTCGTATTTTACATAATAAGGAACTGTCTTTGCTAAGTAAATTTTACACCTGTTTTCTATAGCAGCTGATATTTTCAGCTGTTTCACACTGTTTATGTGTGAAACAGCTGAAAATATCATCTGCTATAGAAGACTTTATTATATAAACAGCTGAAAATCTTGTATTCAACAAAGATGAAGTTCATAAGTAACATATATTTATCTATAAATGTAACATACATTCCTCCATTTTGAGTCTTCTTCCTTAATTCAATACATTTATTTAAAGACGCCTCTTTTCGATTTAGTTATCTTATTCGTTTTCTCTGCTCTGTATATAAAATTACCAACATCAGATAAAAAATGTTTTGCTAGATGTTTGAGACATATAAATTATATCAACTTCCTTATGAGAAGTATATTAAATTATAAACTCCATAATATTACTTTTTATTAATGAGTGTTATATTTATGGCAGTATTAGTTTTAAATGTCCTTTTAAGTTTATGTAGTTCACGTTTTAATTTTCACACTTTTCGCTTCGTATTGTAAAATTGTAGAAATTTTTTTTAACTTTTTTTTTTCTTCATATAAGATATACAGCATACGTCTAGAAATATAACGAAGACAAAGTAGAGGAAATATACATCCAGAAATATGGGAATATAATGTTGTAAAAGAGGAGTATTTTTTTTCCTTTTATGATATTGCAGTAAAAATACTCCTCATAATAATAAATTATGTTTCTCATTCCTTACAAATATTAAGGCGTATAAGGATTAGGCTAAAAGCATTGCCTATATTTTGAACATGTTTCATATAGAATGACAGTTGGGGATTTTTAATAAGATTATTTCTTTTAATTTAATGCTATGATCTTTTATCAAAAGAAAATCGATGAACAAATTATGAAATACACTTCATGAAAAATATATTTATTCCATATTTATTAAATTGTTCTTAATTTTAATTACGCTTGTTTCTTTCTTGTTCTTTAAATTGACAGAAAAAGATCTTTAATACATGCATCTTTTTTTACCAAGTCTCGTTGCCTTTTATGCTTCGTTGCCTCATGTTTCTGTAAAGTTTATATTCTATTAAAGTTATTATAGATATTTATGTATCACTTCCTTTATTTTGACTTTATTTATGCAGAATCCTATAGGTTGCATAGCCGTTTAAGCACCACTTTGTCTTTCTCCTACACAATCCTATTTAATCTGCAGAGAATGTGCAACCTAATCAGCAATCTCTCGTCAGCTGGCAATTTTGTTGAATTTCCTCGTAATTTTTAATTATTGATGGGTGCCTGGAACCACTTTCGAGTTCCATGCTTGTCCAAACGTTTTATCACTTCCTCATAGACATTTTACGTATTCCTCATAGACACTTTTACGATGAAAAGCGCAGTTCTCATATTATTCTGTAAGCATGCCATGTATTTCGATCTTCAGACATGCATTAAAATTAAAGAAATCAAATAACTGCTGTCCATTATTCCATTTACAAATGAGGTACTTTTGCACTAGAACAAACAAGAACAAACATTCAGAATGTAACCACAATAATTAGGTTCAGGCCAACCTTAAGAAATTTACAACAAGAGTGCGGATATTTTATGGATCTACGTTTTCATTTGGTTTAATAAGAGATTATTACAATTTTTTTTATTAATTTCACATAGTTATATTCAACCCTTTAATATTTTTAATAAAGAATATTTCCGATGTTGAAATCGCCTTTGATATAAATACATGCAGGGACTTATAAATGCAAGGCAATTACTCTTAAAATTTTCCAGGAAATATATATTCTTTTTAAACTTCAAATGTTGCTCGTCGTTGTGTAATGTGAATAAAAACATTGCCTTTAAACAAAGTATTCTTGCAAAGTCAATGCTCCACTTGATGCAGGTAAGAAAATATTTTTAGCAGCATCAAATGTTTTATCGTCGTTTATATTTAAATTACAGTAAAAGAAATGAACAAAACTCATAGTAAGATTTAATTTAATATAGTCATGAAAATGAACGTTTAGAATATTTTTTTATATAAATACTCCTGCAGTTAATTAAGAGGGTTGTTTCTTGTTACAAAAATCTATATTTTAAATTTCTGTTTCAGAAAAATCCTCCAAATCATAATCCAGACTTACGTACAAAACATTACATGGATTTCTATTTCACGTATGAAATCACAAAAAAGTGTTCTAGCATCAGTATATTATTATGCCGTAAAACTGATCTAAATACTGTTGAATTAAATTTCTTATTCTAAGACCTAACAATTTTATTTTTCAAATTAGCAGCATTTATATTTTTAGTATTTGTGAAGAGAAAACATTCTTCAGAATTTTCTTTACTATTGCAGAATAGATCATATATTTATTATAACAAATTTCATATTATATGTATATTTTTCATTACAAATCAAATCTAAAAAACCATTTTAAAAGTAAATAATTATAAAATAAAACATTATTTTTTTCTGCATCATGCAAGATAGCTGCAATCTGGGCGAGACAAAGTCAAAACTTTGTTTTAATTAGGTTCCCTAGGGAAATATATTCCTAAAGCTTGTTTTATAACTATTATTTTTACCTTTCTATTTTAATATAACATTTATTTTAAATTATTATAATTATAAGAAAATTCTTTTTATTTTTTTTATTATTTTTTTTTTAATTTTATTCTTCATTGTAAATTCTTAAAATTATAAAAAAAACTTTTTATCATTTTCATTAATATTCTTAGAATTATTTTCTTCATTACAAATTCTAAAAATTAAAAAAAAATTATTTTGTTATTCTCATTATTAATTATATTATTAATTATATTATTCATTATAAATTCTAAAATTCTAACACAAAATATCACGCAACAGTTATACTGTTCATCACAAAGCAAAAACTCTCACACGAACATGAAGGAAAATTTTTTGTTATTATAACATTTCTAAAAACATTGACTTCTTCACATTCTTCTATCATTGACTTTTTTTGTATGCAAATAACTACATACCCGAAATTTTATTTATCATAATTACTTATCTCATTGTCTGTTTATTAATAATGCAATTTTGTATTTTAATAACAGTACTGTTTTCTAGTAGAAATATATTTTTTTTCCTTCTTAGTAACTAAAAATACGTTTTAGACATCATTTGGTAAGATTTTGGAAAACTTGAAATAAAACTGACAAGAATGACAAATCACCATTAAAACGCTCATTAATTTTTTAACATAATTCAGGGATCTTACCTCAGGATATTCTGTAATCCATAAACCCAGTAACCCTGAGAAATGATAATAATAAAAATAATGAAGTATACATTTACAAGCATTGCATATAAGCAGATTGCATTAAACTTTGATTCAAACATGCTGTGGAATATGATATTGTTGTTAGTACACTAAACCCTCTTAAGACCTCATGTAAAATTGATAAAGTTGACTTAAGTAATGTTGTGTTTTGAAATAATAAAGATATCTTAATGCATATTTTATGAATAACTTACACAAACTTAATGAATATTTAGAGAACTGTCTCTTGAGAAATAAATAATACTTTGCAAACTTTCTGGGAATTATTTACGAAAACGTGATTTTACAACAAATGCTACTAAAACTTGTAACAATTTATTTACATTAGTATGTAAAATTCAGTAAACTAATAGGAAATTTGAAAAGGGATAAAGTAATTTCAATTTAATTATTTAATGGAAAAATGGATTAATTTTTCATCTACAAAACTTAAATTTCAAATAAAGAGTTGGATTTTAAAATACTGAATAACTTATTAAAAGGGAGCTCTAAATGCCTTATAAAAGAAGTAGTTCAGTATTTTTTGTTGTTGTCACCTTACAGTTCGTTAAATGTTGTTTTGGAATAAATTCACCGTGCCATAAAAAAGCGATAAAGCAACGTTAAATATATACTTTCAGGATTTATTCCAAAACGGCAAATAAAATAACTTAAAGGCAACTTAAGAGGCAGATTTTTCCTAAGCATTTTATGACATTTGAAGTGATAAATTTTATGACAATAATATTGTTTCCTTATTATTTCCATTCTAAAACAAAGTGCAAATGATATTATTTAAACAGCTACACTCAACTCCATCTCAAGTGTATAATTATTTATTTTTTACAAATCTCTCAAAGTGAATTATTCATTATATTTTCAATTATTTTATATTTTATGTAAAATAAGTCTTCTTATAAGCATATCGTTCATTGGCGGCTCAACTCCAAAAAATCTGAATTTTGAGTCATGGCCGGTCCCATTATTGTAAAATCGTCTTCTTTGCACTGTAGCATATTGATTCAGTGCCCCACTAACAAATGATCGCAATGAATCTGCTGTATTCTTTGGTTTTTCGTATAAATTAGCTGTAATATTGCAATTGACATTCCTCAATTTGCACCAAATGTATGATAGAACATTGCACATTCTGTCCCTCATCAGTTATCCTTCACTACCAATGTCATTGAGTGATTTAATTCACTTATTGTGATCCATGCCATTAATTCTGAAAGATTTAAATCACTTTTTATGATCCATATCGAATTGTTTCAT
>BPLQ01008199.1:137963-156647 GCA_021605075.1 Caerostris darwini
GATCCATATCGAATTGTTTCATTAATGCTGAAAGATTTAAATCACTTGTGGTCAATTTCAAATTCTGCCGTTATTGCTGATTCACCGAGCACACTTGCTGTGATCTGTATCATATCGTGTCATTATTCCTACGTGTTTAACTCACTTGTGTATGGTTCGTCTCAATATGCTTATTTAATTAACATGACAAAAAAATAAGAAAATCCTTTCAGATTTTTACATAAAACATGACTTAACCTGATATAAAGAATCCCACAGACCCAATTTTATTATAAATGCTAAGAATGACAGTGTACACTCCAATGCCATTTTTGTATTACTTCTTCAATAAGAATTACTTAAGGAGGCATATTATAAAACTTTCAATGTTAAAGGCTGTACACACAGGAAAAGTTTGCATCGTATGGTTTGTATGGTTTCGTGTCGTTTGGATCATTGTATCTTCTTGTATAACTGTAATAATAAATGAATTAAATTTCATTTTTCATCTAGCAGCTTTATTATTCTTTTAAATACATTTTTTGCTATTGAAATAGAGCTGCTAGGTGAAAAATGAAATTTAATGATTAGCATTGTGAATTTTTCACTAAACCTGCAGTTTCGATTAAAATTCGAAAAAAAATGCATCTTTATAATTTAATTGAAAATAAATATACTGGAACTTTTTACGTGATCACTTTTATAAAGAACTGTGATTTAGTTATTTCTTGAGTTTCAATACTAATAAATGAATTAAATTTCATTTTTCAGTTAATAACTTTTTTTGTTACAAAAAAAATTCTCGCAAAGAATTAAGTATAATTAATACACATTTTTTCAGATTAGTTTTGCTTAATACTCTAGTTATTAATTTTTGTGTTATATTACATAATTTCTTTGTTGTTATTGTTACAGATAATTTTATGTCCTCATTACACTTACTTTATCCATATTTTTTTTAAAAATCTTAAAACGGAATAATAGAGTTCTTTAGCAGCAGCTCTAGAGAGAAAGAAGAAAAAAAAAAGATAAGTAACCCAACTGTAGTTGACACGAGAAGTTAATCCGAAGATAATTGGCTGCTTAACTTAAGTAATGACACAGAAAAATAAATCACTACCATTAGAAATGCATACAGGGCTGCTTTTTTTATCTTTGCTAACAGTTAATTATGGGAAAAATTGATTCTTCATTTTGCTTTACAATAAAGAAAACATTTTAATGATGCAAAACTTTAACAAATCATAATATACGTATTTTGTTTTTCGTTTTATTGTGGATCTAATTATATTTTCTTATAACAGTTTATTTTTAATTGTTTATTTTTAAGAGTGTTTTTGAACGATTATGATTACTTTTGATACTTAGTTGTTGTCGCTACTTAATCATTCACTGTTTATTGTATTTACTGTAGATCATGTTGCCTAAGCAATAAGAACTTGTGTACGTTAGATGTGAATGCTATTACTTCTACAAGACTCATGATAAAGTGATTATGTACGCAGCTAACATGTTGAAGGGTTCAGGTTCAATGTTTTTAAGAACAAGGCGAACCTATGATGATTATGATAACATGCATAAAACAACATTTTGCATGGATAAGCCTGTCACTTGGCAAGTGTTTTCTGACTTTTCTCTCATATGACATGCAAAGGCGATGTGGTTACCCATAAAAGTCCTCTCGCTGTCGAGTATACAGAAGATATATTGGTTCTTAATATAAAGGAAGCCCAAGGATATTCAACAAAAAAAAACATTAAATAAGTTTCTAAAAAACATTTTTTAATGGGAAAAAAGAAATATCTTCCTACTATAATTAATTCTACGTTAACCTGTTGTTTAAACAAATCATGATGATACACTGTATAAGTCATATAATTTAACATCTTAACTTACAAGTGCATAATCATTACATCTTAACATCACAATTTACAATTACATAATCATTACATCATCATTACATTATTCATTAATTATCATTAATACACTCACACACACTATATATATATATGTATAGTGTGAGAGTGTATTCAAACTCCATGTGTGAAATCAATATGGATATTATAAAACATTTTTGATTCCTTTGTGTATTTATTATGATCATATTCAGCCCATTTATAGTTCGCTCAGCGATCCAAGTCAAGATGTAAATTAATATTTCAACAAAAGGTTTATCGGACTAATCATAATAAAAAAAAAAAAATATTTTCTTTATATGTATTTATATATATATATATAAACACGATTTTGTTTGCATATATATATGTGTGTGTGTCTATATACACGACATCGTTATAAAAATATGTAAAAAACGATTTCACGTTAAAAAATATTTCAGATTTTGATGATAAATTAAAACACGCATATATTAAAGAGGTAAAAGATTTCATAGTAGATATTTTATTTAATTCACTCTTATTGACCATTTTGTGACTCAATGGTAACGTGCGAAGTTAGCGTGCAGGAGAGATCTAGTTTGAATCCTCCAGTCATCCAGTGGCATCAGTTCCATGAATATTGTAACAACGTGTACAAACCATCTCACTATAGATATTCAAAACTGCTTAGATGTAACTTTTCTGAGTTTTTCCCCACACAAATGCGGGGGTGGTTACTCTTAAATGCACACGTTATTCACCCATTAGTGGACTGGCTATTCGTGGAATGCATAAGTGGAACATCAAAAAGTGTCGCTTAACATAGAATATGATCTGCAGATTCATCAACTAGTTCAAAAAATTTTCTTAGATAAAACATTTCACAATATTTATCGTGTTTTTAAGCAAGTTTATCAAAATACTTTTTAAAAAAATATAACCATTGCTTCGCAACCGATAATTAGAAAAGATAACATTAAATAATTAAACTTTAACAATAAAAAAGATAAAGACTTTCATTGGTTTATATTCGTTATCTTGTGGGATGTTTTTTTATGACATATTATGTAAATGTAGCACGGGGTCCACTAATTAAAAAATATATATATTATATATTATTTATTGCAAATTAAGAGTAAATGTTTGCATCAAGGGATCCAGCCTAGAAAGACCTGCAATGCCCTTTTTCGTTATTAATTAATTTGTTTACTATCCAAATAACAACATTCTTCATTTCTTGCTGATTATCAAAGACATTAGTTTCTTGTTAAAACGTTTGCTTGAAACAACTTCAGATTTTTATGGGATTGCTGAAAACGATTGGAAATCGCGTTTCAGAAAGCACTCATTTTTTTATTACTACATTAAAAGGCGTAAATCCCTACGAATCCACATTTTGCGTTGCGAAAAAAAAATTTTTGGGGTTTGATTACGCTTTATTAATTTTAGAATGACGGAAATTTATTTAAAAACAATAAGCATATGGAAAGCAATTTCTATGAATATAAACGTAGTACATTAATGATCATTACAAATGAAATGATTTAATATAGTCAGAATACTCCAGTCTTATACATCTCACACAAATGCATTCAGTGTGCCTGACATCAAATTTTCCATTTCGTTTTAAGAATCATTCATTTCTTATTGCTTAAGCATGATCTTGAATTGTAAATTATGTTAGATTAAGATGCAATTATTGTATAATTGATGAAATTATTATGTATTTGTGAATTATGATGTTAGATTAAGACCCCTTTGGTGGCCTCGAGGGCTTAATGTGCATTTGGGTTTTTAAACATAATCTGTTTAAGCGGCATTCAAAAAAAGTTAGATGGAATCTGGAAGAGTACGGTGAAGGATTGGAACAAAGCCACCCTTGATATTTTAACAAAAATTCTTTTATCTTGGAAATCAAGATTCAATATGATTGTTTAACAAAGGGGCTATCATTAATGATCATTAATGATCATTACAAATGAAATGATTTAATATAGTCAGAATACGCCAGCCTTATACATCTCACACAAATGCATTCAGTGTGCCTGAGATCAAATTTCCCATTTCGTTTTAAGAATCATGCATTTCTTATTGCTTAAACATGATCTTAAATTGTAAATTATGTTAGATTAAGATAATGATCATTAATGATAGCCCCTTTGTTAAACAATCATATTGAATCTTGATTTCCAAGATAAAAGAATTTTTGTTAAAATATCAAGTTTGGTTTTGTTCCAATCCTTCACCGCACTCTTCCAGATTCCATCTAACTTTTTTTTAATGCCGCTTAAACAGATTGTGTTTAAAAACCCAACTGCACATAAAGCCCTCGAGGCCACCGAAGGGGTATTGGGTGAGTTGCATTTAAATGGCATAGTTTCAATTCGTTTCTCATTTTTTCCAAATATTGACCAGTGGATTTGGAGGAATGGTTTTTAGCCTTATCCTGATGGAATTTAGCACAATGGAGGTAGTTTGAGTCAATTTATGAAATGTCTTCTTTAAAAATAGTTGTTGAAACGAATTTCTGATAGTAATCCAAGATAATGTTTCTCATTCTCTTCTACTTTACTTATTTTAAGTTTTCGTTATAAAAGAATTCAATAATAATCATAAATCCTTAAGCAAAACTTTTCTTGTTTTCTGTGAATCAATATTTTAGGCATTTCCCCCTCTCTTTCGTATCTTTCTAAATCCATCTTTTTCTATTGCAATCAAGTAAATATTCAACGCTCATCAGCTATAGCTTCAGCTACATATTTCCATTTTTCACCTGCCAAATAATTTTCATACAACAATCTTCATATATTTTTTAACAATGAATCTATTTCGGCGTTAGTCGGTGAACATCATGCATTTGAGATTTTTTTCTATTGCTTTAAACCAGATCTTATAATTTTATTTCCAATTTTTATATAAACGTTTTAAGATTTTGGTATACTTTTTTTAGCGTTTGAATTTTCTCTTTAAGCAATGGATGTGTCTTTATATATATATATATAATAAGATGTGTACATACCTTTGTAGGATATGCATTTTCTTCCTTTTTTCCCAGTCAAATGTACATTTATATTTTTTTATTAATTATATCACTATCAAAGCTTAGCCTCAATATTTATACTATTTATCAAGTGTATAAATATTAAGACCATCCTTTTTCCATTTTTTAAATAATCTAATATGTGAATTTCTCTTTGTAAAGTGCAACTTTCGATCTATTGTTTGTTTTCCAGAGATATTTTAAAACAAAGAACAAGTTTACTGATACAGAGGATAATTAAATCCTATTCCGAATTGATGACATCCCAGTCCGGTTCTTTGTTATTTAAATTTAATTCATGGAGAAATATCTGATCTTTCTCTGCATATATACAAGAAATTTTAAAATTTAGGAAATGGTGATACATATAATGTTTTGAAAAACGATCCAATCTGTAAATTAGTTGTCTAGACTAAACTTAGTGGAAATTTTGTGCAAAACACATTTTCTAATAAAGGATGATAAGGATAGTCACGTGATAATACGATCCTAACTTTATACCGTCACATTGACAAAGCATATCCCTCACTTATGTTAGCTCAACCTTGAACATTGGTGAAACGCGAAACATAAGAAAAATATGTTTGCCTAAGATAACTTTGACCAGATAAACTTCTCGAAAAGTTTCTTGACAGCTGTCAAAACATATAAAAGGCTTGAATTCGAGATATTCTATTCCAAAAGAAGGACTAAAACAAAAATTCTTTGAAATTTGTGTAGAATATTGTAAACAATTTTCGAAATCCAATTTGACTCAGTACAAATATGCATCGTAAGATTCATTTTTTTAAAAATATTTCTCGACAACAGTAAAAAATTAATAATTTGTTAAAGGTATAAAAATTCAATGATATTTAATACTTGTAAAATGTGTATTAAACACTACATGAAATATTTTTAGACGCAGTTAATTCAAGAAAAAAACGTGCAATGAGATTTTAAATAAACTTATATGACTTGAGCGAATTTCATTATTTTTGTTATTTCACTCTTCATAATTTCTTTTTTTTTAATTCAATAATTTTACAATGTTATTCTAGTTAGAATTTTAAAATCAGAACACATTTCTTATAATCCGGTTCATTTAATTAAAATTTTGTTTTTCAAACGAAGCCTCTTACAAAAAATTTTACAAATTTGGGTTTTCGTTTTTTAATAAAATTTGTTTTGAAAAAAAAATTTGAATTTTTTTTTTTTAATTTTATAGAACTACAAATAAAGATTATTTTAAATTTGTTTCAATATGAGCTATTTTTTTATATTAAAACTAAGTAGAAGTAAAAAAAAAATAGAGAGAAAAAAACTTTTTGATGTTGATAATTTAAGAAAATACTGTACTTCCTCGCTGTCTAAGAATATATATTACATTCTTCATCTAGGGACCACTCCCTTCGTGGACCGGATAGATGTTTAAGGGGTAGGGTTTTAAGCCCTACGCCCAACAGTCATATTAGACCAGGATCTATGGTTTAAATGGATTCGTAACTACTACAAATATCTTCGACACCAGCGGGACTAGAACCCGCTCCACCCAGCCTCACTACGCTAAAAATTGAATCAGTTAATTAAGAATTATCTCAGATGATTAAAATTTTCATACATTAGATATTTACAGTTTCATCAAATAAAACTAATTTAATTAGATTAAGCTATTTTTTGAGGCATGACTTAAAGCTTAAACCAAATATCTAAGAAGAATGTAAGCACAATTCATTTTGTGGGCCTGATGATTTCGAGTTCGAACCCCGGCGGTGCGTTGTTATTTGCAGTAATTCGGAATCCAGTTTAAAACTTAAATCCTAGTCTAATACGACTGCAGAGCGTTGGGCATAGAGCTTGCAACCATACCCCGTAAAAAGAAAACATCTTATGTCTCGGAATCTGACAGTAGGCAGACGGCCTTGGCCCACCATGCAGCTGTAGTGCCGGGGAATTATTTAAAGATATTTACAAAACTTTTCTCTGAACAAATCATACAGTGAATGCAGAAAGTATTCGCAAAGCGGCGATTTTCAATGGAAAACATTCTTTTTCTATTATTTAATGGAGAACATATGTGTAAGCAATTATCTGAGATATTGAATTATTTGAATTTGAATGAATGTTATTATGTATAATACGTAAGATTAAGATCCAATCCGAACAAAGGCATTCTAAAAATTGTTCTTCAGGAAGAATGGAATTCCATTACTAATTCAATTATTTAGTACAGTATTGACTTCAAGCCACGAAGAATGCAAGCTATTACAAAAGATACCCAACTAAACATTAATTATAAATTATTTGCAACACTTGTAAATTATTTCGACTGTAGATATATTTTTACACTGTTAGATAAAATGATAATTTATTATTTTTATTCCATTCATTCCTTTTAATAAAATGTAAAATAGCAAATAAATAGAAAATAGAAAATTACTTAATTATGTTTTAAAATTTTATATCAAAGACAGAAATTTCATATTCTTCTTAAATGAAAATAAAGATATACAAATACATTTTACACTCAATACACAGGGGGATTATAATTAAATTCCCACTTTCAAAACACTGCGAAAAAGTGTCACTCGCCACAATGAGTTCAAATTTGAACTGAAGAACGGGCATTTATTGAACGGTTTAGATAAATTAAACATTATAATTACTTAATAATAAAAAATATTAAACATAATAATATATGATAAATTGAACATAATAATTAGTTAATATATTGCTTATTAAATAGTTAAAATGTATGTTTTTATAGAACTAAAGATCAAATGGTATCAAAAATGGTATGGCATCAAAAGAAGGTTCCACCTTTTTTTCCCATCCAATTGGGTATGGCCTTGCCGCGGTGGATGGATTTTCCACTAACAGTGTCGCAACTGTTGAATGACTTGGAAGTCAATTTTCCGTCAAAAAACCGAAACAATCAAGCACGTTGAACATTGCAGTTGGTTGAATGTGCAACTCATGCCAAATACGTTGTCATTTCGATTCAAACTATCACTGGCAGCCGCATACACTTTCTTTATGCCGCTTACAGCGCCATCTGTTAATATACTTTGGAACTTTTTTGATGCTGTACAGTTTCCCTCCTCCTTCAAGTATCTTTAGTTCAAATTGGAATTCATTGTGACGAATGGTTCTTTTTTTACAGCATTTTAAAAGTGGGTTTTTAATTATAATCACCCTGTATATTGGAGATTTTTAACTATTTTAAAAATATTAATATTAATGTTTCATTTAAAAATATTTAATAACATTTTTCATTAACATTAGGCTGAGAAAAAGAAATATTTACAACAGATAATATTCTGGTCGAATAAAGGCTGAAATTTGATTAAAAAAAGGTTAAAATGAAATTATTTTAAAAATCTCTCTAAACACATTAAATAAAAAAAAATTCTTGCTCACTCAGTCTAAGTAACTGTTATTATAACCCATAACCGTGGCGTAAAATGAAAGTATCAATGAATCTCTGACATTTTTAATAAGCATTATTAAAACTAACACGTGGAAGTCAACGAGCAAATTCATTATTAAAAAAGAGAAAATGTCAGCAGGAAAAACACTCATTAATAATTTAAACAAACTGTATCCGCGAATTTCGCTTCGTAGAATACTGCTATTTTAAAGAAAAGTTAATGAAAGTGACCAGACAGCGATGCAAAAAAAAAATGCTTTGCATTAAAATATAAAAAAAGATCATTTCCTATTTTAATTCAATTAAGAATTTTTTATTAATAATACAACCAGGAAAATAACAGTTTGGGACATAAAATGCATAAAAAAATGTAATGCATAGTAGAACTTTTAATCTGCTAAAAGAAAATAAATTGTAGAAAAAATTTAATTATTCATATTTTATTAAATTCGTGTAATCCATTTTATTCGATAAATGAAATGTTTCGTAAAAAATAAATTATGTGTCAATTCTTCTTAGCTATTCGGTTTAAATTATTAAGCTTTAAGTCATTATTCATAGAAATATTTCAACATATTTAACACCCTTTTTCTTTTTTGAAAGCTTATGTTTTAATAACTAACTAATTTCCTGGCACTACAGCCCATGGTGGGTCAAGGCCGTTTGCCTACTGGCAAATTTCGAGACGTTTTTTTTGACAGATTAGGGTTTTTAGCCCTACGCCCTACAATCTTATTAGACCGGGGCCTGAATGGCTGAGTATCTAACGCTCTTGTGCTCGGTGCCACATGTTTCGGTTCGAGTCCCGGCGGTGCCATGGATATTGGTAGTGGTTCGGAATCCACTTTAAGCCGTAGGTCCCGGTCTCATATGACGTAAGAGCGTCACGGAGCCCAATCAGACTTCTCTCACCCACATCCTTCCCAAACTGTAAAGGGGCAACTCAGCACTAGGCAAAGTGATATGGTATGATGTAGTAGAATTAGTAATCTTATTAGACCGGAACCTACTGTTTAAAGTGGATTTCGAACCACAACAAATAGCCATGTTACCGCCGGGGATCGAACCTAAAATATGTGACACCGAGCGCCGATGGCCGAACCAGTATTTGGGTGATGACATATTGAAATGTTATTAAAATTCATGTATCTGTTATTTTTTTCGTTATTTCTATTTTTAAATTAAATAAATGTTCATATCTTCCCAAAGACGATTAAATTAGTTTCCTACAATTCTCTGTCGCTTTTTGTTTTAAATAACTATGATATATAATTGTTGTAAAGCCAATAACCTCTGTAGGAAAAATTGAATTACCACTCTAAAACACAATAAGCTTTCAGACATGAAACGAACAAATTTTATTTCTATGCATAATCTCGAGAATGGTATGGAAAACTGGCTCCGACTAATCTCATCAGGAGGTTTCTGTCTAGCTCGAATATTGCGTGTTTCGTCTAGCCCGAACGAAAGTGGATTTTCTTTGAAACTGAATGGCTTGTGATAACAGAAACATAATCCTTATGAATATCTGAATCAACATAATCCTCCTGAATACATGATCACAAACGACTGGCATATGAAATTTTCTTAACATAGTGTCGGAATCTTATTTCACAAAGCATCTTTATCTCTGCTACAAGAATAAAAGCCAGACTGGTGCAACGTGCCAAAAGTGGCCACATGCGTCGCTGGTGAGCATTAGGGCTGAGGTTAATCCTCTGGCGGCTTTGTTATAGGCATTGTTTCAAAAACTGTTTGAACAAATGAAGCAAGATGTTCAACATCACAAACATACTGTTTGCGATGTTCAGCATTTTGCTTCATTTATCGGACTACCTGGTGGGAGACTTTCAGATTTTCTCCCATACGATAGCCGAATATGGTGTCGTTCCCTCTAAAATTCCTCCCGGAAAGCACTGACTTCCTTCTTCAGCAACACGAATTTAAATCAGACTGCTATTTACGGGTGCTCTACCATAACAGAAGCTGTCTCCCTTTCCGTCTATCCACGAGTGGATTACTCATGGGATATTCGTCACACACTGCAAGACATTGAAGATTAGACACAACAACTGTTAGGAGACGATGCATGGAAACATTTCTTTGTTCGGCTGTCGCTACACTTTTCACACTCTGCCAGATCCAATAATGCTGAGCTAACTTATATCAGATAAGATAAGGTAAACTCGTTTTGATTTGTTTGTTTTATATACTATAGTTCCTCCTTACATAGGGGGACATAGGGCGATAAAAAGAAAGAACAATGCAATGCAACCACATACTTATGAGAGGCCCTCATATATATATATATATATATATATATATAAAAGTCTCTACATATACTATATGAAGAGACTTTATCTTTTATTTTATATGTATAAAAAATATACTCTATTAAATTAATTAAATATAACGATTCCAGTTTCTTCCATACTCAATACCACGGTACTTCGCAAAATTTTCCGACAGTTTGACAATTTCGCAAAACTAAGTGAGTGAGTGCGTGCGTGCTTATATAAGGAACGCGAACAGTAGAAATACAAAAAAGAGGAAGAATTCTTAAACTTCCAGCTTATTTTAAGACAGGGAATCTATCTTTTAAATATTTAATATTGTCATCATAATATTAGGCGAGAACAAAGAAACTTTTAAGATTATATCGTCCATCTACCAGAACTCTTATGCATCATAACACTGAGAGTCATTTGGATTTTGATATTACATATCAATTCAAGTGCATATTATAATTCTGCCAAATCTGAATCTTTTAGACCCCAGACTATTAGATCGCTTGTCCAATACTTTCGTAACATATGATTAGATATAAAGTCTAAAGGGTTCTAAGACATGTGCCTAAGTCGTAGTTAAATGAATTGTATAAATTATTTAGCAAAGACTTATTACATTCTGAAGACAAGCATTTTAAATTAAAATAATAAGCATCAATTTTATTTGAACCAAATTAACCATGTTGTTGAATCTCTGAAGACATGTTTGGTATATCAGTTGGACTTTCTATTAGTTCTTTTTTTAAGAATTTCATTTCTTCAATTAAATCATTTTTAGTTTTACAAAAACTCTGTATATAGTATTAGAGATAATTCTATTGGGTACAATTCTTTTAGAACAATTTATTTAAATTTGTTCAACAAATATCTCTTATTTTTTCTGTTAAGTGTTTCAAAAATTATTATTATGTTAATCAATATTTGGGAATTTTTTTCTAATACACAGTTACAATTATATTAAAATGATTTAAAGAACAACTAGTATCACCGAATTATTTTAGTAGGAGGAACAATAAGACCAGATATTGCATAAAATTCCAGATTTAGCTAAGAAATCAATGGCCTGGAAGTGGCACTTTCTCACACCTTATCTGGTTAATAGGACATCTGAGCCATAAAAAAACGAAGACAGTAAACAAGACAGAAAATAAAACTAAGATGTTACGGCTGGTTGATTGCAATTTATAGTAATTGGACAATACAAGCATAAAAACCAAACAATGGCATTCCAAGCCATTTCAAGTGCCTAAATTGTACGAATACATTTAATACTGTGCCCAAAAAGTAAAACAATTTATTTCAAAACTCTTTATTTATTCTTCTAAATTTATTTCATCGCCTTTATCGCCCCTCCGGATACAATGCACTTATGCCACCTTATTTCTAATCCTCAATGCGTGCTAAAAAGTCCTCTGCAGAGAAGGCCTTCAAAGCGTGTGGCGATTCACGTTGAATCTCTTCAATCGACTCAAAACGGAGTGGTCTTAGTTTAGGGAATAGTCAGAAGTCCCACGGGGGGAATACGGTGGTTGTGGAACAATATGGGTTTCATTTTTTGCAAAAAAAGTCGAAGAATCAATGCGGTGTGATCTGGCGCATTCAGTGTTTTCGGAACCAATGGAGATTTGACGCGTTTGAGGCCCAACCATTGCCGCGTTTGAGGCCATTTGAATTTCCAACATCATCAGCAAGTTCTCTAATTGTAAATCGACAGTTTGCAATCACCAAATTTATCTAAATCAAATAAAATAATTTCAAATCTTCTAAACTTTTCTTTCCGATATAGTTTGCTCCGAATGCCTTTTGCAACATTCTATACGTTTCCGCAAACAAAATTGAATGCAAGCTCTTTACTCAATTAATTCAGGCATTTCAAAAATCGCCGGAATCAGTTTTTGCGTCTCACAAAGCCAAGCGTAACTCAAACACTAATGAATATTTTGACATCAAATTTCACACAGATATCAAGGACAGTTCCAGTAACTTAAAAAAGAAAAATTGAAATTATATAAGCCCCGGGAATTTTAAATTGAAAATGGGTCTTACTTTTTGGACACAGTAGTATCAACTAATATATAAAAAGATTGACTAATAATTTAGCGATTTAAAATGTAACAAATGAATAATTGAAAATAGTGATATTAATTTATCCCTTTTAAGATTACTTTGATGGTTTTAAATAGTGATCATGTTAATAATTTAATAAATAACCATTTAAAAAAAATTCTATTTTATGAAACAAAATGATAAATTTTGTTTAGCAATAAACTATTAAAATTCTTAATACCTAACTATTAAAACTCACATGCTCTGTGAATTAAAGCTGCAAGATAATTCAATAACTTTTTTCTAATACAGCTGGTAAATACTTAGTTGTCTTTTATGCCATAAGCAAAGGTTGCACCGACGTAACTCACTTAGCACTACCCTGTGGGTGTGTATAGCTTGAAGATAAACTATGAACGCGTAGTAACAATACCTCCACAACGCTCTACAATCCTATTAGACCGGGACCTACAGTTTAAAGTCGGTTCCGAACCCCTACAAATATCCATAGCACAGCCGGGAGTCGAAACCGAAACCTGTGGTACCGAGCGCCAGCCACTCGGCCATCAGGCCCTAGTTCAATAATATTATGTACATATTTCCAAGCATTATATAAGCACTATTTATAAGATTTCCTTTATACATCATTTATTTAATAATTACTTTGTTTCGAAAATTTAGTGTAATAATTTTATCGATTTTATTGTTAACATTGAATGTGGAGCTAGAAATAAATATCTTGAATAAATTGTTTAATTTAGTGTCAGCATGTGCAATAAAATTTTTAAAAAAAATACTTACGAAATAAGGAAAACTTTAATCGAATTACAATAAATTAACAGAAAATAATTTTTTTTTAATTTTGATTATAACAATGTTTTATGAAAATGAAATAAAAATTGAAGAGCATAAGCTGAAATAAAGAGCAAGTTGTTTATTTTACAAACTTCTTCTACATTAGCGCGACAGCCCCACGGTGGACCAAACCTACTTCAAGACAGGAGATGTTTTCCTATATCAATGGCAATAGGAAAATCTTAAGAGTTTATATTTTAGTTAAAATTTGGTGTTAATACGTAAAAGCTTATTCAAGTAAAGTTTCAAGAAACAATGAACAAAAATTCATTTTGCTTTAATATTGACCTTGTATGAACCAACTGGCCACAGGCCGCTACTTTTAACTGGACGATTTAATTCAAATTATTTTATCAATAGTTGTGTTCTGTATTTGAAATACTTAATTCTCAATTACAATCTAGTGTGTTTTATTATGTACTCGCAATGCAAATAAATATCTGTTTCTTTCGGAATTCCAAACTGAAAGCTAATTAAATTTACTGCTTCAAGTAACTATAATCCGTTTCATAAACAGTCACCAGTCTTTTTTTATTTTAAACATATTATAGTTACATTTGTACTTAATTCTCAATCACAATCTAGTGTGTTGTATTATGCGCTCGCTATGCAAAGCAATATCTATTTGTAGGAATTTAATTCCAAACTGAAAGCTCATTGAATTTGCTCTTTCAAGCAGCTAATATTGAATTTCATACACAATCAGCAGCCTTAAATCGTCGCAATTGAATTTCCCATACCGTAAGCCGAGTATTGTGTGACTTAACTTTTCAAGTACCCATAGTCTAAAACTTCCGAAAGTTTTCATCGTCAGAGATATGCGATGTTTGCAATTTATACTCTTTTGAATTATGCATCAATGTCGGGACACTGGCTGCAGCGGAAAAGATATCCGACATTTACTTTCGAGTGGACGAAAAGTAGTATTCCGCTGCACGGAACGTCACACGCTGTTCGAGGCAGCAATTAGGCGACAGAACAATCACCCAGATCGCTTTCAAGTTGCCCTATGTATTGTGGTTCTTTAGAATTCTGACGTTTGTTTGACCGACAAAGAATCAAAGAGACCTGCCTGGAATGATAAAGCTGTTCAGCCGCCTTCAAATATTTAATAGCCGTATACAGCCAAGTAGAAATATTTAAAATGTAAAGATATTTATCCAATAAATGTTAATTATAAACACAGAAATGCTCTATGTTGGTTTCAATAATTTAAAATTTAAAAAAATGTTAAAATTCAATCATGCATTTGGTCCGCATTATAAATAGAAGTTTATATTACAATATAGTAATTCGATCCTAATTGAGTTTTTCCATTTTTCAGTAACGTTTATTATCTAATTAATTATTTATCTAATAATATCTAATTATTTTGCATAATTATTGATTGGTGAAATTTCTAATTGTATTGGTATATTCATTGATGTATTGTTACAAAGACACAATGTCCTTAGATTAATTACTCTTATAAAATTCAAGGATAAAGTAGAAAATTAAAATTCATTAAGAAAAAGATGTTTTAATAAAATTCATGGATGAAATGGAGTTATTAAAATTTACTAAGGAAAAAATGTTTTAATAAAATTCATAATTAATTAAGTAAATGTTCCAACAATAAAAATCCATCCAACAAAAGTTAGTTTTGATTTAAATTCTAAATTTTCATTTTCTTCTATTTCAATTAAATTGTTTCTTTTTAACTTATTCTTTGAGATTTCTTATACATAAAAAACCGATGAAACTATACAAAAAATTCGACTGTACGGCATTAACCAAACTTTCTAATGTATTTCAAAATGTTAAATCTTAAATCACATGTAACAAATTATCTAGATATTATGGAATTATGAAATCAGTTGCATAATTTCATTCTTCTTCATTGGAGCAGCGACATCATGGTGGAACTTGATCTCGAAATCGGCGACACCGAGCGCCAGAGCGCTAGTCACTCGGCCATCAGGCCCCACATCCCTTCTAGGGGTTTTTATAATTCTAGGGGAGATTATAACTCTAATACATTAAACCTTAGATCATTAAACCCTATGTGACTTACGAGCGGTGTGAGAAATATGAGGCATTAATTCAAGGATAATTCGACATGAAGCTGCAATTGTCAAGTCAATAGATATTTGTCCACTTTTTATGTATTCTGTAGTTATGAATGTTCAATACCCGGTGAAACTAAAACAACAAATTCTCGATGGTATTAATGTCTTGAGAATTCAGAGTCCTTGGCTTTACGTTAAAGTTCATTTAATATATTTCACAAGCCATACTTGAATGACTTCAGTTTTGTGGTAGAGAGCGTCATCGTGCTAGAAGGTGCCATTATCTTTAGAAAGGCAATTCAATATATCCTCTAATTTTTTTTAAAGCAGCTACATATTTTCTAGAAAATAACAATCGAACCATTCCAGCAAAAAGTTACACATGCAAGATAATACTCCCGCCATTTTTCTGAATCCTTCCAACTACGCAGTAAGGCGAGGACTTTTCTTTGTTGAAAAACTTAATATAGCATAAAGCAAAACAAGTGTTTTCGACACCAGAGGACTCGAGGCTAAATCTTCCAGCTTGTCAGTAGCACACGTTGAGACTGGTACACCAGTCAACCATTATGAATATTTTAATTAGAATTTTGCATAAAACAAAACTCAATGCAAAAATTACTGCATGCATTTGCTACTTTTTGTTCGAATAGATTCCATGTTGTTGTTTGCGTGGTAAATCAATTTTTCGAGTGGGCACCTCGATCCGAAGAAGAAATTCCCCAACGGAGAAAAAGAATCGGATTCTTTCAGTCACAAATAAATTATGGAAACCTTTCATACTGTCTAGTTCCAGAATTGGGAAAAAAATAACCCCACTTGAGTCCCATATTCTTGAGGTTTTGTCATCTTGTCCATAGTCTTATTGTGGAGTAAATCTGAGTACTCGAAACGGAATTCAAGTGGCCTCATTGTTGGAGAAGATTGAAGATCATGTTCCGAAAAAACCGTTATGCAAGTAGTGTCATCTGCCGCATAATCATGTGTGCTTCATAGAAAGTTTTTGTTTCGATTTTCAAAAGAGTTTGTTTGTATATCGTCTGAAAGCAAATTGAATCGAATTATTTAATTGGATAAATGTCTGTTGCGTTTTGATGTTGCATATCCAAAGTAATATTCTGCATTTATTTGAAATCTTTTATTAAGCATCAAAAAAATATTGCGAAATATTATTCGAAATATTTTGTAACAAATGCTTTTAATTCAAAATAAATGTAAAAAAAGAAAGAAGCATGATTGAAAATGCATAATTCTTAAATATGTTTTACTTTAGAAATGAAACACAATAAAAATTGAATAAATAATGAGTAAATACTACATATTACCTGGAACTGTCATGTAAAAAATTATTATCAAGACTGCAATTTGACAGTCATGCAATTTGATAGTGAAATACGATATGCGACAAAAAAAATCATTAAATTTACAGTACTACTTAATTTTACAATGTTTTCGGAATTTTAAAATATTTTCAGGGATATATGATTGTACAATAATCATGTTTTTCTAATATTTTATCGTTAAAGTGTAAATAGAGAAAATGAATTATGTAAGTAATATTTCGAAATTACAAAATTTTTTTCTATATCGTTAATGAAAGATTTAACATAGAATTAGTATATTTCATATAATTTTTATTGCCTTTTGTGAGAATGAGGATCTCCTATCATTTAAAAGGAATTAGTCAGAATGTTTAAATAATAAATGTAAAAATAAAAGTTATTTCAGATAAAATAGATTTAATGTAAAATTTTAAAATATGTTAAATTTTTCCTATTTTCTTGAGCAAAAAAAAATTTCTTTAGTCAAAAAGACCGGCCTGGGGGCCAATTGGCTAGCACTCCGGCCTTTGGTATCACATGCTTCAGGTTCGAATCTGCCGATGGCATGGATATTTGTTAGTGGTTCGGAATCCACTAGACACTCCAAAAATTATTGATAACTGTATGATTTAATTTAATTCAATTTTTAAATAATATTTTATCAATAGTTATTATTTGTATTTAAAACATATTTTAGTTATATTTGTATTTAATTCTCAGTCACAATCTACTGTGTTGTATTATGCGCTGGCTATGCAAAGCAATGTCTATTTGTTTCGGAGCAGGAATTTAATTGCAAACTGAAAGCTCATTGAATTTGCTCTTTCAAGCAGCTCTATTCCATTTCATACACAGTCAGCAGCCTTGAATCGTCGCAATTGAAGTTCACATACCGTATACCGAATATTGTGTGACTTAATTCTTCAAATAGCCATAGCCTAAAACTTCCGAAAGTTTCCATCGTTAGAGATATGCGATGTTTGCGGTTTATACTCTTTTGAATTATGCATCAATGTCAGGACAGTGGCTGCAGTGGAAAAGATATCCGACATTTACTTTCAAGTGGACGAAAGGTCGTATTCCGCTGCACGGAACGTCACACGCTGTTCGAGGCTGCAATTAGGCGACAGGACAATCACCCAGATCTCTTTGAAGTTTCCGTCTGTGCGGTTCTTTAGAATTTTGCTGTTTGTTTGACTGACAAAGAGTCAAAGAAACCTGCATCGAACGATAAGGCTGTTCAGCCGACTTCAAATATTTAATAGCTGTATTCGTCCAAGTAGAAATATTTAAAATGTAAAGATATTTATCCAATAAATGTTAATTATAGACAAATAAATGTTATCCAATAAATGTTAATATAAGAAATATAATCTATGAAATTTTAACATAATTTTCAATTAAGAGGGGCTGATTTGTGTAATAATTTTCAATTAGTTACACAAATCAGCCAATATATTAAAAAAAGTGTAGGTCTTATTAGAGCTGAACGGGATCTCTGCATCATAGACAAATGCCTTCAACTATATTGGTAGATTGTATGCAGTATACTTCATCATGAATAATATGTTACATCAGAAATCATTTATATTAGACAGAGACCGACGGTTTAAAGTGGATTCCAAACCATTACTAACATCGATGGCACCGCAAAGTCTCGAATCCGAAGCCTCTGGCATCGAGCTCTAGACCGCTGATTACTCGAGCATCAGCCCCCTTCCATTCATATATATTATAATTCTAGAGGTGATTATAACTCTAGATAATTCTAGAGGTGATTATAATTCTAGATAATTCTAGGGGTGATTATAATTCTAGAT